>PVJC01002062.1:0-83728 GCA_004026665.1 Murina feae | reverse complement strand
GCGGCTGGGGGCAGGTCCCCAGTGGCCACACACACACACACACACACA
The DNA here is from genome assembly GCA_004026665.1 of Murina feae. Taxonomy (NCBI): domain Eukaryota; kingdom Metazoa; phylum Chordata; class Mammalia; order Chiroptera; family Vespertilionidae; genus Murina; species Murina feae. The sequence continues at coordinate 83,680 of PVJC01002062.1, read as the reverse complement.
CACACACAAAAGGCGCCTGGCAGACTGGGGCCATCATAGGACATCCACTGAGGGGTCCCAGACTGTGAGAGGGCACAGGCCGGGCTGAGGGACTCCCTCCACCCCGAGTGCACAAATTTTTGTGCACCGGGCCCCTAGTATATATATAAAATCTATATATGTATATAAATCTATATATAAATATGCAAAGTGTTCCTGTGGGAGTTTGACTGGGAGACTGGGAGTTCGATTGTTTGCTATGATGTGCTCACCAGCAGGGGGTGGTGGGGACCTTGGCAGGCAACCAGTTGTGACGGTGGGGCACTGAGGTGGCACTGAGAGAGTGAGGGAAGGAGGAGGTAGGGAGATGGGGAGGAGGGGAACCTGATTGGCCCTGATTGCCAGCCAGGCCTAGGGACCCTACCTGTGCACTAATTTTGTGCACCAGATCTCTAGTGTATATATATAATGACTTGAAGAAGTTGGGACTATGGTAAGGTGACCAGATTTAAAGTGGTACACAATTGACCAGGGCGAGAGGGAGGTTCTTTTTTTTTCTTTTTCTTTTTTTTTCTTTCTTATTACTTAAAATATTACAAAGAGTAATCTGGACTTTTTAAAAACGCCATGGGATGTGGGACAAACTGTTAAATCAGGACTGTCCCGCCAAAAGCGGGACGTCTGGTCACCTTAGACTATGGAGGCCAGGTAAAGGTAAAAAGTTCTAGGACTGACACATACAGGGGTGGGCAAACAAATGTAGGTTTACAGTTCATATGGAAAAATAATACAATAATAAATAATAATATAGTAATAAACTTTTATTTCGCATACTTACAACTGTAAACCTACTTTTGCCCATCCCTGTATGGTACCTTATCTAATAAAAGCGTAATATTGAAATTGACCGTTTCTTCGGGATGCCTAAGCTACTCTCACCAGCCAATCAGAGTGGCTGTATGCAAATTAACCCAGCCAAGATGGAGGCCGGCACTCACAGAGCTGAATAAACAGGCAGCTTCCGTTGCAGCAGGAGTAAAACTGTTTGCTGGCCTCCTGGGCTTCTCTCCACTCCAGGCAACAACGTATTTGCAATATTGTCTCAATTATAGAAGTCACAGAGCTGAAGCAAACAGCAGTCCTGCCTAGAGTCTACTAAGGCAACATTGTCTCAGTTATAGAAGCCACAGAGCTGAAGCCAATAGGAGGCTTCATTACTTGCTTAGGCTCGGCTTAAAGGAACAGTGTATCAATTATAGAAGATAAATAAACCCCACAAACCTGCTTCCAGCCAGCCTTGCTGGGACATTGGGTCAATGGGAGCTGTGGGCAGCCTGAAAGCCTGAAAACGCCCCTCAGCCTGTCACCCAGGCTGGCCACACTCCAATGGGGTGAGAGATCCCACTGGGGGGCTTGGCCAGCCTGTAGACAGCCATCAGCCCCTCACCCAGGCTGGCCAGGTACCCCAGTAGGGACCCAAAATCTGAAGGGACTGTGGGCAGCCTGAAAACGCCCCTCAGCCTGTCACCCAGGCTGGCCACACTCCAATGGGGTGAGGGACCCCACTAGGGGGCTTGGCCAGCCTGCAGACAGCCATCAGCCCCCGCTGGCCACACCCTAATGAGGTGAGGGATCCCACTGGGGGTCTTGGCCAGCCTGCAGGCAGCCATCAGTCCCCGCTGGCCACACCCCAATGGGGTGAGGGACCCCACTGGGGGCTTGGCCAGCCTGCAGACAGCCATCAGCCCCTCACCCAGGCTGTCCAGGTACCCCAGTAGGTCCCAAAACCTGAAGGGACTGTAGGCAGCCTGAAAGTCTGAAAATAGCCCTCAGGCCCGCACCCAGGCTGGCCACTTCCCAATGGGGTGGGGGACCCCACTGGGGGGCTTGGCCAACCTGCAAATAGCCATCAGCCCTTCACCCAGGCTGGCCAGGCACACCAGCATGTGGACATCCCCAGAGAGGTCCCAGACTGCGAGAGGGCACAGGCTGGGCCAAGGGACCTCCTGAGTGCACAAATTTTTGTGCACTGGCCCCTAGTCTAATAATAAAAGGGTAATGTGTTAATTAGACCGGATATCCTTCCTTATGGACAAAGCTGCAGCTGGGGGTGGAGGGGGGGGCTAAGGCAGAGGCAGCAGAGGCCCCCGGCCATGGTGGCAGTTGGTGCCAAGGCCCTTGTACAAATTTCATGCATCGGGCCTCTAGGGTATATAATAAAAGCCTAAGCAATATTTAAGGTGGAATGACCAGAACAACCATACTGAACACCAGGGGGCAGATGCTTAATGCAGAAGCTGCTGCCTGGTGGTCAGTAGGCTCCCATAGGGGGAGCACCACTTAGCCAGAAGCTGGGCTCATGGCTGGCGAGCACAGTGATGGTGGGAGCCTCTCCTGCCTCCATGGCAGCGCTAAGGAAGCAGCTAGCCGAGTGGTAAGAAGCATTGAGCAGGTGGGTGATAAGGAACGAGGGGTCCTGGACTGCGAGAGGGTACAGACCTCCCTTTCCCAGTGCACCGGGCCTATCATTTATTTTTTATGCAATATTTTATCTTCAATTTAGTTTTTGATGATGAAGAAGAAAGCAAATTGACCTATACAGAGATTCATCAGGAATACAAAGAACTAGTAAGTACTTTTATTGATATTTTTTACTGATTTTTAAAGGTAATTAGATTAATCTTAATTTTAGCTCTTCTAAGTTAAAAAATGGTTACCCTGGTTGGTTTGGCTCAGTGGATAGAGTGTCGGCCCAAGGACTTTATGGTCTTGGGTTCGATTCTTGTCAAAGGCATGTATCTCAGAGGCAACCAATCAATGTGTCTCTCTCACATAGATATTTTTCTCTGTCTCTCCCCCTCCTTTCCACTCACCCTAAAAATCAATGGAGAAATATCCTCAGGTGAGGATTGACAAAAATAAATACTGACAAAAATAAATACAAAATGAATAAATAAATAAACTTAAAAATAAATTAAAATATGGATTTGTCCATCAATTCTTTAAAAAATTCGGTCTATCCTAATGGTACTACTAGTTGCATCAGGCTGGGAGGGTTCTTTCAGCATCTCATCCTCATGACTTCACATCTCTTCTACTCTCTAATCTAAGGAATGGTTTAGGATGACTATGTTAAGGAATCTTGCATCTCATCTTTAAATTTTATTCTTTTGCTTATGCATCTGGGAAGTGTTATTATCTTAGTCAGTTGTCTTGTGATTTTGAAAAATGACTCCTCTGGGTAGCAGAAGCGTTGTACCTCATCAGACTTCATAATCTTGACTTCAGTTATTTTCAGTAGAAGAAATAAAATTTCATTAAATACTCTGTGAAAATTTTTAATTTTTTGTTGTTTGTCTTTTTCAATGAAAAACATTGCCACTCTCATGTGGTATAATTTTATGTAGATTAATAATTGCAAACAAACATTTGATTATATTCTTTTAAACTCATACTTAACATGAAAACTGTCGTTTTGAATTTTTCTACACAAATTATAAAAGTTAAACTTTCTCTTTTTAGGTTGAAAAGCTGTTAGAAGGTTATCTCAAAGAAATTGGAATTAATGAAGATCAGTTTCAAGAAGCATGCACTTCTCCTCTTGCAAAGACCCGTACATCACAGGTTTTTGCTTTCATGTTATTCCATAACTTACAGTTTTGACAAAAATGACCCAAAAAAAGGGTTTCAATTAAATTTGTTATGTTTGATTGTCAAAGATTATTCTTGACATTGTAGTAAGTCATCACATATGAGTTCTTTTTTATAAATACCTTGAGAAATGATAATTTGAGGCATTAATGAACTGGTGCAATTAAAAAAGAACTTACTGAATTTAGAATATAATAGATCACTGATAGTTTTTAGTTGCTCCTTTTTAAATCTAGCAGATCCACAGAACACAGTTCCTGGGGCTTCCTTCTTTTGGAACTACTTTTATTATCTTATTAGTTCTGCAGCGCTGGGCTGAAGTAGGTATCATGTGAATTTATAACTAAGATTTGTTGAGGGCTGATGTTAGTTGCTTATTTTAGGCACTTGACATGTATTATTTAATTTTCCTGATATTCCTTAAGAAATATTTTACTTCCATTTAGAACTGCGAAAACAAATGGACAAATACATTAAACAACTAGTGCAAAGTCCACAGCTAAGTAGATCATTGAATCAGCATATCAGCCCAGGCCCCCAACTGAGAGCCTCTTGCTCAGAGGCTGAGGATACGGATATATTACTATTACCAAATAGCCTTCTTCTGAAAGAGTTGCTTTAGCTTCCCAGCATTTACCAAATGATAATTCCTTAGTGAGATGGTAATTAGGATTCTCTGTGATGTGACCCCAAATTACATTTTTAGCCTTCTTCTCCTGCAATAGTTTTCCAATATATTATGTACTGCAGTCATTTCAGGCCACTTGCTCTTGTAAGTGATTTTGCTTATGCTATTCCTTTAGTTTGGAGTATTTGGCTCCCACCTCCCCACCCCACCATTCTTTCCTTACAAGAAAAATCCTCATCATCAGGGCCTGGCTTAAATTTTTTTTCTTAAGGCAGGTTTCCTGAACCTTCTGGTCTAACACTCAATGTGCCTCACTGGGCACTGACATTTTTTGGTATTGTCTTTATAGTTTCTTACACTCTGTTTGCTTTACTCGATTGTAAGTCCTTTGAGCTGTTTTAAGTATCTTTGCATTCTCAGCATTTATCACAGAGATGAGAACTTAATTCCTAATAGGTAGTTCTTAATAAATTATTGTTAACTTAAATTATCTCTTTATTGTGGCTCAGAAGAGCTTGCTTTAACTACTGTTTAGCATGTCCTGCTTCAGTTTTCTTTTGCACAACTTTTGTTCATTGAATGATCACCTCTGATTCTAGAGATAGAAAATCTTCAATCACATGACACTTAAATACCAACACTAATGTAAGCAAACATGATTTTGTTGATGAATAATTATTAAAAAAATTATTTTACAGTTCACCAGTAGCTTTTGTTCTATATGCACTATAGTTTTAGTTTAAGGAATAATAATAGACACTATTTTCTTCTCTTTTTTAGTGAAAGAGGAAGAATTTGAAAGTTATTAAGTAGTATTTAAATTTATTTTTAAGACATTGGTATTTGTTTTTATTTTCCTTGTTTTACTGGAATATTTCCTGAATAAAGATGTTCACAGTAATATTAGACATATACATCTTTTGTTTTTGTTATCAGGGTAAGTTTAAATTATTTGAATGAAAGTGTCCAGAACTTTAAAATATTGCTTTCAGATCAAGAGTAACACCTCTTTCTTATTTGTTCAATTATACAACACCTTTTGATTTATCTGGATTTGATTGGTACAGGGACTCAAGCCTTTTGACACAGACAGAACTTGATTTGAGTCATACATTTTTTTATTTGGTAACTCTAAGACCTCGGACAAAAGTTGTTTTAGTTTTCCTTTCTTATGCAATCTGACTATAAATTTCCATACCCAGAAAATATGGATAGTATCTACTTGGAAAGCTTTTTGTGAAATTTCAGAGGTAATGTTCATAAAGCATTTAGCACAATACCTGACATATATAAGGTGGTGTATATGGAAATGCCCTTAATTATCTGTGGCTATTTTGTTTGATTAGCACTGTGTTAATCAGGCCAGGGTCATGGGTTCAGTCCCCATGTGGACTAGTTAGCTTTATTCTCTTTTGGGGCAAACTCTTAGCACCAGGTACTAAATATCAACATGATTGAATCAGCTAAGTCTGTCACCATTGTCAGAAAAACAGCTCTAAGTATGTAACATATTGCTTTGCAGCAATCATATAATCTTTTAAAAAATTATTGTAGAGAGAGATAGAGGGAGGGTGAGAGAAAGAGAAACATCGATTTGTTGTTCTATTTGTGCAGTCATTGATTGATTCTTATCTTGATCTGATATCAAACCTGCAACCTTAATATATCAGGAGGATGCTTTAATCAACTGAGGTACTTGGCCAGGGCAATCATATAATATTCATAAATAAGATAAGAAGGTAATTCCATTATGTTCATGGGGTGCCTAAGAATGAATTCAAGAACCCAATTGCCTGCCCTGGATAATTTTAGGAGGTAGTTTTTATTTTGTTTTGGTTTGCTTAGTTTGATTTTGATTTTTAAATCAGTTGCCAGTTCCCGTTGTTTTATACTGAAAACGCCAACTTGAATGATTCTTTTTACCTGATTTGGTTATCATTAGACCTAAACCACTGGTCCTGGAATACTCTGTATTAAAGTCAGCAGGAGTGGTAAGGGATCTAATGACCCTAGTGAAATAAAGAACTCTAGTTAAAAAAAAAGACTTTTTAAGAGCATGTTTTTCTGTTATATATGTGTGGTTTCTTTAAAAATGCTTATGACTTAGAATATCTTTCTAAATAGTTTAGAAAATTATGGCAATATAATAAATACAGAGATATTATTTCACTTGACTTCAGTAATTTTACTAATTATGTGCTATTTTCCAATTGAAATAGGCAAAAGTGGCTTCCTTCATTGCTTGTGATTTTTTTTTTGGTGAGAATCAAGCTCACCATTGATATCAATGTATTGCCAAAACCAGGGACTTCTATATGGCAAGAGGCAAACTATTTTTTGCTTTTGTTTTTGTTTATTCAATTGATTTTCTTGACATTTATAAGAAAGACATTAATGCTATGTTATTATTAATATACTATTATTACATTAATATATTAATATACTATTATTACATTAATATTTATAATACTAATAATTTGGGCAAATTATGCTTTCCCCTCAATAACTTGGATCCTTGAAAAGATTACATATGTGATGTAACTTTCATTTCCTAAAAATACACACAGGGTAATTAACAATATTTTATGTAAGACTTTAAAAAATTAATAGACTTTCTTAGAGCAGTTTTAAGTTTACCTAAAATTGAGCTGATAGTAGAGGCTTTTGATGTCAAGGCCTCATTTTTTCACCAATGTATCAGTGGCTCTCAGACTTTAATATTATAAGAATTATCTGGGGAGATACATGGCAACCCATCCTTCAGAAATTTAGATTTGTTATGTCCAGGGCAGGGTTTAGGAATATGCACTTAACCCCTCCTTCCTGTATTCTTAAAACACTTTGAGAAGCCCTGCATTATGCTTTTAAGTATCAACTCAAACTGACTCGCTAAAAGAAGCTCTAGTTGACACATTGCCATCATAGCGGTGGCCTGCAAGTGTTTGTTAGTGATGAGGTTACAGCATTTGATATTACTCATAAGTCTGGGAAGCCCCAGAACGAAGTTATGTAGTGCCATAATGCCATAAAGAGGCCCTGGTAGACATCACTAATCTATCAGAGGCCGCCCATAATTACTGAGCTCTGAGCTGCAACTTTCAGTCAAACACAGATGAAGCCTATTTGCCATCTCTGCCCTGGGCCTTTTTAATAGTGTTATTTAATTTAAGGGAAAAGAAACATTTTCCCTATAATTGACTCTATAATTATCACAGAGAGCTACGTTTGTACTTTATTTTGCTATACTGGGCGTGTCTAGGATGTGAGCTGGTTGTTGTGGGAAGGGCTCCTTCCTCTTTGCGTAGAGTTGTTTGATGGCGCTTTTGTTAAGGTGTCTCTGATATTGCTGCCACCTACCTGGTGAACAACAATAGCACACCTTTCATTGCCTCTCCACAGTTTTGTGTGATTAGCTTTTCCACAATATCATGTAAAACTTGGATCACATTTGAGTGTTTTCATTTGGGTTTTTACGCGTTTCAAATTTTATTCTACTTCTTATTGGTTAGCTTGGGAATTGGTTTGCTCTTTGATATAACGGTAGTTTTCTGTAGTTAAGGAAATTTGAGTATTGTGGGATAGATACGTTTATTTATTTTCTTCTGATTTGTTATACTTCAGTTTTAGCCACAAAGAATTTTACATCTTAATTTCTAATTCTACCTCTTCCATGAAACTTTCCACATATAGGACAATTACAATTGCATTCTCACATTACTAATAACATATTACACTAACTTGTCAGACTCCATTTTTTGGGTATTTACTTTTACTTAAATGGGTATTTTTATTAATTAAGGGATCACATTGTAATTAATCATTTATCATTGGACATTACATTTCAAGTGACAGAATACAACCAAATAGATTATTTAGGCAGAAAAACAAATTCAGATGCTGTCTTTATGTGTAAAAAAACAACGTACATACTTTAATTAATAAATACTTTATTGCTAAAAAATGCTAACATCATTTGAGCCTTTAGCAAGTTGTAATCTTTGTGTTGGTAGGTCTTGCCTCAGTGTTGATGAAAATGCATTGTGTAAGAAGGGCAGTAAATGCGTGTAGTTTTAAAATGTGAATTTAACTTACAGATTTCTTTCCACAGGCCATTTTGCAACCCGTGTTGGCTGCAGAAGATTTTACTATCTTTAAAGCAATGATGGTCCAGAAAAACATTGAAATGCAGCTGCAAGCCATTCGAATAATTCAAGAGAGAAATGGTAAAACGTTGAATTTAGAAATCTAAGTGCTAAATGCACTTTTTTTTTTTTTTCAATTTTGACTATGCTGATTCTAACATGTAGCTGTCTTTATATTTATTCCAAGTCTTAAATGTAGTGGCCTTTATATTTACATTTATTCCAAGTTTGAAAGTCTATGGCTGACTTAAGAGATTCAGGAGTGTAAACTTCCTGATCAGTGCGTGTTTTACATTTCAGACACAGACCAGAATTTGATGGAAGGATGATTTAGGTTTCAGAGAGCTTGATTTTTTTTGTCCAGCCAAAGAATTTCTGAAATTCAGTATTTTTGAGTGATCACAGTTGTAGTTACAGTTGAGAGAATGTGACTACCCTTCCTTTGGTTTATCATTGTTAGGACCTTAGGAAACCAACGTAGAAACTGGTTTCCAACCCTAGCTGTTTGGGCTCGGTGGATAGAACGTTGGTAGGGTTCCAGGTTCAATTCTGGTCCAGGGTGCATACCTTGGTTGCAGGCTCAATCCCCAACCCTGGTCGGGGCGCTTGTGGGATTAAAGCATTGCAAGCAGTTGGGGGGCTTATAGAAATACATATGTCCCTCAGTTTCTGATTCAGTAAGCCTGGAGTAGGGCCTAAAACTTTGCATGTTTAACGAGTTCCCGGACGATGTTATAGCTCCTGGTCTTGGGACCACACTGAGAACTACTGTTACAGGGCATAACCTGACCTTAATAACCTATGTGTTCCTTTGCCCAATGGATTGCCACTGATATTCTTTACCATGCCTGTGTGCTTTCTAGTGGTTTGGAGCATTACCTTTTCTTTGACCGTTTCTCAAAGGTATGAGAGCTATAGGTCAGTTATACTGTTTGCTTCTAAGGGACTGGAACATGCAACCACAGAGTTTCTCTTGTTGCAGGGAAAACAATAGAACGTTGCAGGGCCCTTGTGGATTCTCCTCTCATTTGTCTCATGTGAGTAGAGACTCAATCCCTTAGAACAGTGATTTTCAACTGGTGTGCCACAAGAATTTAAAAAACATGCAATACCTGACTATTTAGTCAGGAGCACTGACCTCTTTTCTCTTAGACTGACAAATGAAAATATGATAACAGCCAAAAGAACAATAGCCATCCATGTGAATGAATCAAAATTATACCTATTTTTTTTGTCAGATCAGCAGAAAGTATATTTTTTGGCGTGCTGCAGATTTTTAGTAACTTAGATCCAGGATTGAGGACCTTAGAGCAATGTTGATTTTACGCAAGTCTGTAGATCATTTGAAAATTGTATTTGTGGTGAGAAAAATCCAAAAGCTCTCTGGATTCTGTGTTGTAGCTTTTCAAAGAATTTTGGGGAAATGCAAATCAGAGCATTATTTTGATGGTTTTGAAGAATTGCATTATTCTTTCCTTTGTTCTTTTCATTTTCCTTACAAAGTGTATTAGGAGAATACTAATTGTGTATCTTTTGACTTAGCAAAAATGCACTTAAGATGAATGGATTACATAGATGTCAGTTTTCTGACTGTGACACTGTACTGTAGCTTTGCAAGAGGTTACCATTGGGAGAAACTGGGTAAAGAGTACATAGCATCACTTTGTATTATTTCTTGCAACTGTGTGTGAAACTGTAATGATCTCAAAATAAAAAGTTTAATTAAAAGTGTAGTTAAACAACAAGGGGATTAGAATAATAAAGCTACTTTAATTTAGATTAGTTCCAAAAGCCCATTGTCATATGTGGACAGAAAAATAGAAGGTAAAAATTTGAGACATGCTGCTAATGTTATGAGAATGTAATTATAGATATGAACAGAACACTTATTACCAGCCTACCTGCTTATTAAGAAGATATAGGTAATAAAGTAAATTAAATCAGTACCTAAAATTACTTGTTATAAATTATTTTTTGCCTTGGGCTGCAGTTGGTACTGCCCTGGTTTATAGTTATTAGCCTAATATTTGCGTAGAAGCTTCAAGGGCAGAGATTGTCTTAGTCATCTTTACATTCCCCCTAAGAGCTTAGTCAGCACGAGGCTTTTTTGCATGTAGTAAGCAGGGCCCCTTTCAGTAGCGTTTGTTGTAATATGATTGAAGAGTATTAACATGCTATTTTAATTAAAGTATTTTATATTTTATCTTGTAAACTCTTTCCCCTTTTGAGGGATACTTTTGAGAGCGTAGTTTCATTAGTAGGAACCTACTGAGTTTAATGCTATACCCTCTTGCTAGTTATTATGGAAGAAAATAGCTTAAATTAATTTTTACTACCATATATAATAGTTGTTACTTTTAATAAGTAATACAAATAAGAGACATTTCTAGGTAAAATTATGGTTCTTTATTTTTTATTTTTTTGGGGTGGTGGTGGTGGTGGTGGTTGGGAGCTGCTGATTACCTGAAAGGAGAAAAAGTAAAAAAGACCATAGTTAAAAAGATAATAGTTTAGATCCTTTTTAAAGTGACAGATATTAATACATTATTTGTACTTCTTGATGAAATAGGATAGTGAGAAAAAACGTTTTCAGTTGAGTTGATATTCTTCCATGTGGTCTGGTTTTGAACAGGTGTGTTACCTGACTGCTTAACAGATGGTTCTGATGTGGTCAGTGATCTTGAACAGGAAGAGATGAAAATCCTGAGGGAAGTTCTTAGGTATCCTTCTTTAATTATTTTTTTTAAATGAATCACTAGAATTTTGTAATATGACTTGTATATATGCTTTTCGCCCCCCAAATATTATGAACTAGTAAAATATCTAAATTTTCTACCAAAGACCATGAAAATGACTTGTCATTTTATTTTGTTCATAACTATGTATATATTACATTTCTTAATGGACAGAAAAAATTATTTAAAGATGATTCATACCAGATCAACACAAATGGGAGTGTCTTCTACTTCCATGGTGGGAATAGGAAGCTAAATTGGAACAAGATGCAGTAGATCCGTGCCTGGAAAGGGCTGTAGTGGCCTGAGCTGACCAGGAAACTCCATGGCTTTTGGATCTCAGTATCAGAGGTGGCTCAAGCCATGTGTCTCACAGTAGGAGGCTGGACATCCAGACTCCAGAGACCAAATAGCTGAATGAGTGGCAGGTAACTTGCAAGGGGAAGAGGACAGTGGGAGGTACAGTCGTCTTTCCCCTCTCTTCGTTGCCCCAGTTACATGATTCTCAGCCAAATGCCGGACACGGAGTGTGCAGTTCACTAAAGGGGCACTTTTCCCCCCTTGGGCCTGTTATCCCTGACCCAATGGGAAGTTTGGAGTGGCAATTTCAGCACCTAATTTTTAAATCTGTGAGAAATATATAGCAAAAGCCTGCATCTACTGTGGCACCTGTAGAGAGGAAGGGCTGTAACCACAAAACTTCTAGCATCCTGTTGTACCCCCACCTACTCACCTTGTCCGCAACTCTAAAGCAGAAGGGAGGAGAGGCTGGTTGATGTTAAGGAGCTCTAGGACTTTGCTTAATTTCAGGGATTTGAGTGGTTGTGGGGAGGGAGGCAGGTATGTGAGTGAACCCGGCCTTTTCCTGCTGGATCCTGCATTCCATGGCAGGGGCACATGGGAGCCCGAGATAACACAGAATGCTTTGAGCTTACAGTGTTGAAGAGGTAAGGATGTTTGGTGTTAGGTTTAGAAGACTGGTAAAGTTTTGATTTACCCTGGTTGCCTCTGTTGGTTGATTGGCGGTGTGAAAACTGATCAACATTGTACTTTTAAATGTTATTTTCTAAGGGTTTTTGAAGGGTGTGTACTACTGTATAAGGAGTAGAGCTCAGTTATGATCACGTAAGAGAGTTGATGGCTATTTTCCTAAATCAGACTGGCCCAGCACTTTATAAAAGCTGTAAAGGCTTTGGCATAATGGTATTAGGAAAGCTTTGTGATAGCTCAGGTGCCACTGGGAAGAGTAGAATGAGGGGAGAAGTGGATTTTATCAAGAGGGTTATACCTAAAGAGAGAGGTCAAAGTCTATATTAATGGGATTTTTCATTCAAATTTGGGTTTAGAGTTTTAAACTTGATCTTTCTTTATCAAGGGGTCATTGACATTTCCAGAAGAAATGGGCATGCCTGTATTTTATATTACTAACTCTATGCTGTATAAGCCTACGTATATCTTTCTCAGTTGATGTAAGCTGATTTAAGAAAGCTTAATTATTTTCATTTTTGTTTCCAAAATTCCTTGCACATATTATAAGCTTAGGTTAGCACGTTGTTTGTTGAATATTTTTTCTCTTTGACCAAAAAAAAAAATAATTTACTTTTCTACCTTATTTTATATATTTCAGAAAGTCAAAAGAAGAATACGACCAGGAGGAAGAAAGGAAGAGAAAAAATCAGGTGCCTACAGAATATATTAATATAATAGAAGTATTTTATTATTGTTAACCTAGTTTTTGTTGTTAAAATTTAAGTTTATGTGGAACTACACAATTCCTAAAAGCATTCATATTATCTTGGCAATTCTAAGCATTTATATTTAACTTTATAATTTTATAATTAATTCAACAATCTACCTTTAAATTTCCAAGAAAGACTACATTACTAACTCCAAAACACTGTAATGCCATTTATATTTTGGGGGATTCCTTTTAAAAATTCCCCTTACTTTTATGCATAAAAGAAGATTAAGAAAAATATTTTACTTCCCTATTCTCCTTGATTTCTTCAGTTTTGAAACATCATTGATGTTTCTATCTCTTCCTCTGTCTGAAATAAATAAAAACATATTTTTAAAAAGTGGAGGCTATAAATTTCTGGAAATATCTTTAAAACTTTGGAAAAACAGAACAGTAATTTTTAAAAAAAACTAATGTCTTCGGATTTTTAAAGTAGTGAATTAGTAAAAATTAATCTAAAATGTTTTTTTAATTGTATAATGAATTCCTGAAGTTATCAAAGGCTAAAACAGAAGACTCCACGGCGAATGCTGATGAAACTGCAAAAATGAGTAATTCCCAGGGGGATGGTGAACGTGATGCACACCCACCCTTGGGTAAGCTTGATGTGTCATTAAACTTTCTCTAATAATATGAATACACAAACATTGTAAAGAGTACAACTTTCTTTGACATACTTAACCTTCTAAAAACCCTGGGTTGGAGTGTTGAATGGCCATTGGTATTTAAAGTTCTTTGTGAATTTAGCTAAGGAGATTGCTGGTAGGAAATACCCAGCTGACGGAAATGGTATAGTTCCCAAATTTCTAAGTGAAGCCTGGAACCCAGAGCAATAAGCCTGCCACCAGCTTTTGGTATCACAGCTGTAGCATCTAAAATATATTCACATATGCCCAGACCGGTTTGGCTCGGTGGATAGAGCATCGGCCTTTGGACTGAAGGGTCCCAGGTTCGATTCCGGTCAAGGGCATGTACCTTGGTTGCGGGCGCATCCCCGGTAGGGGGTGTGCAGGAGGCAGCTGATCGGTGTTTCTCTCTCATCGATGTTTCTAACTCTCTATCCCTCTCCCCTCCTCTCTGTAAAAAAATCAATAAAATATATATTTAAAAAAAAAATATATATATTCACATAACATTTGATATTCTCACTCTTGGCCACAATTATGTGGTAAGTAAGAAGCTAAACTTGGAATGATAATGTTATTTTCCAATTGAATTAAAGCACATCTTGAAAATAAGAGGTAGGTAACTTATCCAGATGTTTAGTCAGACTATTGTTGAAAGCAAAATCATTGAGATCCTGTGTGGGAAATGTTAGCAGATGAAATTGTTGAATATGTAGCAAATCCACTTTCAATATGCTCTGATTTCCTTTGTATGAAAACAAGTATTCTGAAATAGAAATTGAATAACGATCATGAATTCAGTTCATTTTATCATGGATTTCTGTTTTAAAGAAACATCCTTTTCTCAATTAAAAAATAAAAACATAACACTGCCAGGTAGATATTATGATATTACCTTCTTTTAAAAAAAAAATATTTTATTGATTTTTTGCAGAGAGGATGGAAGAGGGATAGAGAGTTAGAAACATTGATGATAGAGAAACATCGATCAGTTGCCTCCTGCACACCCCCTACCGGGGATGTGCTTGCAACCAAGGTACATGCCCTTGACCGGAATCGAACCCGGGACCCTTCAGTCCACAGGCCAGTGCTCTATCCACTGAGCCAAACTGGTCAGGGCTTACCTTCTTTTTTTAACAAGAAATTTAAGGAAATTGGGTGACTTGTCCAAAATCACTAAACTATTAAATGGTTAAGCTGTGGTTTACCCTGCTTGGTCTTTTGACTTCAAATCTTGTGTTCTTTTATACTTTAGTTTAAAAAAAGTTTTATAATTGAGATAATATGGGATTTTTACCTGTGTGGTTTCCCTCTGACCTTCTGGGCTCAGAGGTCTTGCAGTTCTCTCCAGCTCAGATCCCTGATTTTACCATTCTCCAGGCGTCCTCTGCCCTTCCTGGCTCAGAATTGTCTCACCATCTGTGTCTACTTCGCCAATTTGGGGTGGATGTTATTTGCTTTAGTTGCTCATTCTATCTACTCCGGTACAAGGCTCCGGACGCATCCATCTATTCCACCACCATGTTGTCTCTCTTAAAATCTTTACATTTTCTTAATGGGTTGGTAGGTTTATAGTTATCTTCAGTATGTATTACAAACAAAATTTATTGACATTATTGGTATTTACTCTTCTACAAAAAATTATAGCTTTACAGTGACAGTTCTGAAAATATAGGTTCACTTACTGTTTTTACTCATGAGCAGAAGTTTGGAATTTTAGTACTGTTTATTGGCTTATGTGACAATCTTGTATTACATTATAGTGGAGTTCTAATCTTTAGATGAGAATTTTATCTTTTTGTAGCTGTAGTATCAAACAGCAGGAATTTGGTATTAAAAGGTCATTGTAAGAAACTGGTTTTACAGAGATCATGTTTATTGTTCTTACCCAGTGACTGGTACAGTATAGGCACTGAATCAATGCGTGTTGATTGAATGAGTGTGAGAAAAAAGTGTTATTAATACTAGCTCATTTTGCTGAATCTAGTCTAATACTTAATATAATATTCTGCTTGGTCTCTATCTATTGTCAGAAGCGAAAGTGCATTTTGCTAATTCATCAGTGGAGCCTTTGGCAGGAAAGCTGGAAATGTTGCCTGAAACATCTTCCCTCCCACAAAAAGGCCTGAAGATTCCTGGCTTTGAATGTGCAAGCACTGAAGGACCAATAGCAGTGAGTAACATTACTTTTCAAAAGCTATGAGCAAAATGACAAAGTACTAGGAGCAAGCAATGTTAACAGTCATAGACATTTGTTATCTTGAACTCAAACTTCTAATTGAATCAGTCAGGAATCGTTGCCATTTACTGTATGAACTTGAATTTAAAATAGTTCCTTTTCTTTGGCCTAGAATTTATCAACACTTGGAACAGAAGAGCTGCGACAACGAGAGCACTATCTCAAGCAGAAGAGAGATAAGTTGATGTCCATGAGAAAGGATATGAAGACTAAGCAGATGCAAAATACAGAACAGAAGGGAAAACCTGCTGGGGAGGTAGAGGTATGGCTGATCATAGTATGCCTAAACTAGTACATCTAGAGGTTGAATTCTCAAAATCAGATTATGTGGAAGAAAGCGTTACTAATCAACGTTGCATGTAGGTCCATTTACATTAACCTCCCTGCTAGTGTCTTTTCTATGAAGATGGTTATGTAATGAGGATTTTATGAGATAGAAATGATAGCAATGTCATTATACATTCCTTATTTCTTCTACTTGTCCTGATCTGAGTGTGTAAGGGTCAGCAGTCTATTTCACCTGAGCCTTTTGATGTATTTTACCATAGAGTAGCATCAGTGTCCTAGCCACCACCTTTAAGAGGCTTCCCCAAGAAGAGATTTTTATAAGGAAGGGATTTATGGAACTCAGTCCATGTGTGACTTTTTAAAAAATTTCACTAGAAATTCTCTTTGTTCAAGGCAGTATGTAGGGAATTTTCGACAAATGAACCCATCTTATACTGTAGCCAATTTTTTTCTTTTTCTTTTCTTTTTTTTATTTAAGGACATGACAGAGAAACCAGAAATGACAGCAGAGGAGATGCAAACATTACTAAAGAGGAGATTGCTTGCAGAGAAACTTAAAGAAGAAGTTATTAATAAGTAAATTTAAAACCAATTTAGCAAAACAGAAATTGAAATTTTCTTAAAAATAAATTATTTAATCCTTACACTGAACCTGTTAGTTTCAAATGCTTATGCTTATAAATGCAAATTCAAACTCATTATTATTATTTTATTAAACATTTAAGGTAAAGGGCGGTTGGAGAAGACAGCTACTTATGCTGACCAGTTTAAGATAAATTTCTGAATAATGTTTCTTGGAGAGAAGGTATAGAAAACTGATAGTATGTTCATTCCAACTTGGTTACCTATTGTTTCTGCTAAGATTGTGCTAAGTACTAAGGATACAGTAGTTAACTAGTTCATAGAGTCTCTGCCTCTGGGGCTAGTGAAGAAGGCCCAAAGAGCAGAGTTAGAAGGAAAAAGTGCAGTGGTGTAAGCACGGCTTGCCATGCCTTTTTGAGAAAGCAGTGTTTAAGATGAGTGGAAGGCTGATTGCAAGGAGGAAGGGGGGAAAAACTCAGGTCCTGCAGCAGGAAGTAATAAAGCACATACTAAGGAGCTGTCGGAATGGTTGGAATATGCACAGAATGGTGAGGTTTAACATAAAATTAGAGATAGGTGGGATACTGATTTGCAGGTTCTTGCAGACATGAGGATTTTAATTTTATGGCACTGGGAGGTCACTAAAAAGTTTTAAAGCAGGGAAGTTACATAATCATAATGCTCATTTTAAAAAAAGATGTGTGGCTGCTGTGTGGATACTATTGGTGAGTCTGGTATTAGTGTAGCTGTGAGTATAACAGGTTTAAGCTAATTCAATGATAAGAATAGTTATCTTGTACAGTGGTAAGACAGAGTTTAGCATCTTGCATTTGTGGCAGGAGCAAACAGGACTTGGAAAATAGATAAGGTGGTATGTGTGTATCTTAAAAATACTCTTTCCAGAAAAGCTATTAAAACAGATAACAGGAACCATAACTGAACCCATGAAGAGGAATGCTGTCATGAGTGTAGATCTTTTGTATGTGAAGGGATCCTTGATGGTTTTCAGTAGTCCTTTAGCTTAAATATAACCAGAGTACAGGTGCTCCTTTACTTACAATGGGGTTACATCCTGATACCGATTGAAACTATGGTTAAGTTGAAAATGTGTTTACTATGTCTAATCTAAACATCATAGCTTAGCTCTGCTTACCTTACGTGTTCAGAACACTTGTACTACAGTTGAGCAATTATCTTAAGTTTCATGTTAAGAGTATTGCTTTCCTCTGCTTCTCACCAGAGGCATGAGACACAGATGGGCGTTTTTATTTTTTATACAGTGAAGAGAGGGAAAGACAGAAACATCAATGAGAGAAACACATTGATTGGTTGCCTCCTGCATGCACCTGACCAGGGCCTGGGCCAGGGAGGAGCCTGCAACCAAGGTATGTGCCCTTGACCGGAATCGAATCCCAGATCCTTTGGTCCACAGGCCGATACTCTATCCACTGAGACAAACTGGCTAAGGCCAGATGGGTGTTTTGTAGACATTATGGGATGTGAAAACATAAAATACAGTACCCCCAAAACACTGGCAACACAGTACAGTGTAGTACTGTTTATCCTCATGATCTCATAGCTGGCTGGAAGCTGCAGCTTGCTGTGCAACATCATGGGTCTATTATGCCTGTCACTAGCCTGGAAAAAGATGGAAATTCAAAATTTGAGGTATGGTTTGTACTGAATGCTTATCACTTTTGCACCATCATAAAGTAAAAGTTGAACCACCATATGGTGAGGACCTTAAGTTGGGGACTGTGTAGAAGAGAGAATTTTCTTTCAGAAACTTCCTGTTTTGTTTCATCCCACAAACAGCACCTTTTGTTACTTATGGGCCACTTCTGAGGTTTGACTTGTAATTCCATTTGACTTCTTTAAATCTACAGTTATAAACTTTTAAAAAGGGACACCAAAATTAGCTTAGTTACAAACCTTCAACCTACACAGGAAACCAGTATTAAGTTGTATTTGTTACATTTTTATCACTTAGTGGACAAGAGGAAAAACTAGTGATTAAAACACAGAAATCTGTTTCAAGTTTTTTTTTTATTAAAAATAGTTTATTTGATACATATTTACAGATATAATTTTAAGAGAACCTCAGGCTGTGCATACAAAAGTGGGCTCTGGCTTGCTTCACTGAATGAAAGTAATGGTAGACAAACCCTGATCTGCCTGAGGGTAGTCATTTAAGAGCAGCTAACATGTATCTTAACAGTTATTCTTTAAGGGCTGTTTTAAGTCTTGTTCTCATATCATTGTGGATGAGCATATGAACTAAGAAAAGTGTTAACCTGTAATTAAAAAAATTCATTTATGCTATAAGAAAAGGTTTTTATGACGATGATTTAAAAGTTTAGAACTCATGGCAGTTCTTCAGAAAGAAAAATTAAACTCTTCAGAGCTATAAAGATAATACTTCCTATTGGAACGTAAAACTACTTAATCAGGATAAGTCAAGTGTAAACTTGTTTGAAAGAAAATGCATTCATATGAGGTGGAAGGTCTTTTTCATTACGTGAACCTGTAATCAAAGAAGGGTATTGCAATAGCCCCATGTTGTGATGCTTTGGTGCTGGGACTATTTGCCTGAGGCACACCTTCTATAAGTAGCGTCGGTGATATTTAAAGTGCAGCTGACCCTTGTTTATTTAGAATTCTTTGATTCAGATTGGTGTGTGACCTAGTGGTTTATAATAAATATGGATAATTTAATGCCTTCAAAAGTTAATTGTAAAATGGACATATCTCAAATGGAGTTAACTTATATTTACAACAAATCAAACAAAAACAACCATCATAGAATTACAGGGTCACATTTTAATTCCTGAATTGTACAGTTCAGCATTAATATCACCACATGTATACAAATGGTGTAAAACAAGTACAGTGGTATTTTTAATACAAAATAAACATCTGTTTTATGGAAAAACTATACTTCATATCTACACAGACAGCCCATCTTTTCCAAACAATAGCCAACATTAAAATTAACTACAAAATCTCCAAAACAGGGAAAACTGCTTTAGTTTAAACTATTCCAAGAAAAATGGACCCATAACACATTACAGAGGTGACCTGAAGATTGTAGCTGGAATTACTATTTTTAATTTTCCCCCCAATGCATTAAGTTGTGGTTTGGGGGATGTTTTTCCTCAGCATTATCTCAGATCATAAATGAGCAAACTAACATTAAAATATTTACAGTTAACTTGCTTGTTCTAAAAATAAAAACCTCTTAACTGTTTGCCTCAACTTATTTTAAAATCATTTACGTACATGGAATGTGCTTTTACTCTTTTTAAAAAAAGCAGCTTTCATATTACACCCTTGTTTATGGAAAAGCTTCATGTGCTGTATACTGACTTTGACAATGAAGTAACTTCTTGGATCAAAATGGTCTCTAGATATTAAGTTCTGCTTAATTCAGCACTGTTCTTTATGTCAGTCTTTATAAATTACACTTTAAAAATTGCCTGTGGCTCTGGAGAGACCATTTACTAAAAAAGCAGAAAGTAACTTCAAAGTGTCTTCCACAAAAGACTGTACTGGTAGGCAGTAGAAAACATTCTGTTCAATCTGCTTCTATTTCCGGAGAAAATCATTTTGGAATACTATTGTACTGATTCTTGGCATCTGTTATCTCCAAAAGTGCTGATTTTCAGGTTACAGTAACAAAACTTCATTTTGAATCCAGCTTGTTTTCATCAAAATACATACGAAAATTCCTGGTGTAGAAAACTCAACATGTGCTATAATACAGGGTGTACTTTCCTCCACCTACATGGAAAGGCTGAATTTCTGTTAAATCTTCAAAGAAATGGTCTCAACAGTTTCATTTTTTAAAATGATAGTTGAATCTGTTTTCCATAAAAGTTTATTTTAAAAAAGAGGCAACTGATTAAAAGAACATGGCCAGCACCATTACATAAGTTGGGTTTTCAACTGAAGTTTTCTAATTGTTTCTACACTGATACCCCCTGGAACAACCCTGTGTTATTATTTTATCAACCTTGTCCCGCCCCTAAAACCATCGCCAAACCTGAGAGCTTCCTTGCTGAGAAGCTATCTCCCAGGTTCTGGCTATTAACCTTTTTTTTTTTGGTCAGCCTATAAGGCAAACCCCTTAATTACTAACAAGCGATCAAATTTCTGGGAAGCCTGTTTTTTACAGAAGTAAACTCTCCTTGCCGATACACCGAATGTCTGTTGCTACTCCTTGTATATTTGTAGTTCAAGTGAGAAAGCTTTCTGATTCAGATTTCCAGCTCATTGAACAGTTGCAGCATTTTAGTGAGACCGCACGTTGAAGGCCCCCAGTAAATATTTTATGAGCCAAGGCGAGGTCTTTTCCTGGGAGACGTTTCTTCTTCTTCTTCTTCCTCTTCATCATCTGGATAATCCACTAAACCAATCAAACTTCCCTATTAGAGAATAAAAAATTTTTTTTAAAAACATGTAACTTAAATAGATATACTTAATTTGATGAAGGAATTGCCTGAAATGATGAACACTTAGTTATAAATGGTGGCACTCTCAATTATCCTCAACTTTTCTATTTCTTTTGGATTTTTAATGATATCTCACAATTCAATTCAGCAATATTTTTCACTGTGGAAAAATATTTCTAAACAGTAGGGCTGGACAAAGAATCATGACATTTGGAGCTGGAAGGACCTTGGAGAGAAACTAGTTCATTTCTTTAATTTTAAACTAGAGAGAATAGTCGGTCAGTGACAAGAAGTCTCTTCTGAGTCTTTGTTCCTCATTATATATTTTATCAATAAGTATAGTGATTTCAAATGGCTGACAATAATAAACACATGAAATGGTTCCTAAACACTAATGAATAAAAATGTTAGGGCTACCTCTTTCTAACCAAAAGAAAAGAATGAGGTAATTCAGGTGTTTGGCCTGTTCTAAGTAATGAACCCCTTTGAAAATCCTATTAAAGGCATCGACACTTTATACAGAAAATTATATGTCTTCTGTTTTAATTTCATTTTAAATGCGTCACATGAGACTTATACACATCCTACAGGTTAAAGGGGCAACTGTAAGCACTGCATTTATTTCAAACACTAAGTACTGTCATCCCTAAAGAATCTAGGTATCTGGCATTAACACTTTACCAAAATATGACTAAAACAGTGTAATGTTAATCAATAAAGGTCTGGGAGCAGCTGGAAATGGTTATCTGAAAGTCTGTGAACTAAATACATGTAAGAATCATTCTGCTTCATTTTCAGCTTAACACACAAGTCTTAAGTTTGATAAGCAAATAGTAGTATTCCTAAATTGTTAAGAATATATTGATTGTAGTCTGACTGCCTGACTTCAAATTCCAATGCCACCACTTTTTAGGTACATGACCTTGGGGGCAAGTGATTTTTATGCTTCAGATTCCTTATAAAATTAGTATAATAGTAGCACTTACACCTTATTGAACTGTTTTGAAAACAAAACATGTGAAGTCCTTGGCACAGTGCTTGTTATATGGTCAGTTCAATAACTGATATTAAATGCTATTACTGACATCATCATTATTTGGTTTCTAAGTCAAACAAGTTGGACAGGAGGAAGTAGAAAACAAAATTATAGCATTAAAAAAGACAACAGTTGATTATTCACAAAAATGACAGCAACTTATCAAGGCAAGTTTTAATTATGCTTAGGATTATGTATCATAATGTACAAACTTTCAGTTCCAAATGGTTAACATTTAAAATGTTCCCCCCAACCCTGGCTGAGTGGCTCAGTTGGTTAGAGCGTCATCCCCGATATGCCAAGGTTGCTTGTGGGTTCAATCCCTGGCCAGGGCACATATAAAAGGCATAAATAAATGTGTAAATAGTGGAACAACAAATTGATAATTCTCTCTCTCTCTCTTTAAACCTCAATAAAAATTTTAAAAAATTATTTGCTTAAGATTAATATTTTATCTAAAACACAGCTTCAAAATTTAATTTTCAGTTGTATCTCTTATATACATACACACACCATAAACAAATTCATATACATTTTTTTTAAAAATCTAATTTTACTATAAAAAGAATAAAAATACAAAATGTGAAATATTGGAAGTAAAAAGCCTATAATCCAAAATGCATACTCTGAAGAATTTAATGGATTCCACATTTTTAATATACAGCTATAAATGTGCTGTTTTTAAACAAATATCAGTCAGCAATTATGTCTACCCTTATATAATTGTGTTCACTTGAAAATACCTTATGGTAAGCTTTTTTTCTTTCTAATATATTTTATTGATTTTTTACAGAGAGGAAGGGAGAGGGATAGAGAACTAGAAACATTAATGAGAGAGAAACATCGATCAGCTGCCTCCTGCACACCCCCCACTGGGGATGTGCCAGCAACCAAGGTACATGCCCTTGACCGGAATCGAACCTGGGACCCTTCAGCCTGCAGACTGACACTCCACCCACTGAGCCAAACCGGTCAGGGGATGGAAAGCTTTTGATATTAGTAGACAAAGCTCTATTTCCTTCTTTTAAACCCTACTATTCTTGGTGTGAACATTCCCTGATGAACATTTAGATTGCTTTCCAAGGTATTGTATTCTCTTTAAAAAACTGTGTTTCTGACAACAGCTTTTCTTATTTATTAATGAAACTGATTGAGAATCATCTTTGTATATGGAATATCATATGGATGTGTTAAAGTGTTAAGGATTTTTGCATCTGTATTCCTAAATAAAATTTACCTACTTTTTTCTTTTTAGTGCTAACTTTTAAAAAGTATTACATTTGTATAATTAGAGGAGAGGTCTAAGTTGCTGGAAGACTGATTTTAGTGAGAGTCCAGGAAACAATGGAAGGAAATAAATGCATTTATCAAAGAAATTAAAAAAGGAAACAACAAAATATCACCACACACAAATACAAAAGAAATTAGAAAAAAGTATATTTTAACAAAGATGATACAGGAAAGGAAAAAACAGATAAAGGCTATCAAGGCATTTTTGGGAAAGAGAAATCAGAGGCAAGAGTTAGTAACTCATTTTTAACAGAGGAAAATGTCAAGAAAGATCTGATTTGACTTAACCTAAGAAAGAAATAGGAAGTAAAAGCACCAAAACACGGGGGAAAGTAGGGAAGACAGTTAAGTCATGTCAGTAAAACAGACAGCTGAGTCCTCCAGGAGACTTCTGCTCTCCCACCACCACCAACTACAAAGAGAATGAACCAGAAAGGCTTTGCACTTCAGGCACAGGAAAGGGCAAGGGTAAAACACCAGGTTGAAAATGCAGGAACTGAAATTTTGTATACTGAGCAGCGACACCCCACCCTCACTCTAAGCTCTCTTTCCTCTCTAGGCTCTCAGAACATCAACAGGTAAGTTTCTACTTGCCAGGTATAGTAGACTAGTTAAGCCAGGAAAAAAACAAACCAAACTACACATAACACTTTCTGAAAAAAGCAGAGCAATGGCTGTAGTTCCTCATATGAAGTCTGTGTATCAATAGGTTCTTCTCATTGGCCCAGAGAGATTAAATAACTTATTTAAGATCAAACAGCTAGTAAAAGGCAGAGCCAAGATTTGAGCCCGAACAACGTAACTCCACAATAAATATCCTTAACAGTGTTACAATATTATACTAAATTGTCCTATCAAAAAGTGAAAATTAATTTTAAAATTTCTAGTAAAAAAAATCATAAAATGTGTTTCAAAAACAGTAGAATCCCATTGAAAATGCTACTTCTGTGAATAAAATTCAAGAGGACACTGCACTCTAACACTGACTAAGGATTCTACAGTTTGTACCTTGAACACAAAGCACAAAAACCTGAGACTTGCACTTTGTGTTCAAAACAAAAAGCATCACTTCCGTTAGGTTTTCTGCTACGGCATTTCCTGCATCTTGTCCTTTTACCCTTTCACTAATAGTTGCCTTATGTTTATGCATTTTTATTTAAAGCTACTCCATTTTGGGGAAAAGGATGGTTACATATAATAAAAATGTAAATGAAAGAAAGCTTCATATAAAATTTAAACTTAAAAAAAGTAACCAATGGGAAATACATTTGCTATACTAATGACAAAAGGTAATATCCTTAACTAAAGAGTCATTCATATCAAGAAAACATAAGCTAACTTTTAAAAGGCAAGACTATGAACAGATATCTGAAATATTAGTGGAGGGAGGGGATGCTTACAAATATGATACAGAGAGGTAAAATGAAATTCTACAGTCATCAATAATGTTTAATAACATAAATTACAGTAAAGATAAAGCAGGATAAAAAACTGTTTATAGAAAGACCACAATTATCTATTAGATAAAGAAACCCATATACCTAAAGAAAAATCAATGTTAGCAGTCATATTATCTGATGATTTGTGCAACATTTTCTTCTTTGAGATTATTTTTATTATCTAAATTTTCTTCAGTAAACATAATTTTTACAGATGAAAAAAATAAAAGTTTATTTATGTGCAGAGAAGGTTCACATACCTTGGTGGCTGTTACTGATGAAGCCAAGGTTGCCGTTTTGGAAGAGGATCCATTGGAACTTGCTGGTGGTGTCTGTGCCATTACAGATTTACTATTTGTACCGTTAGCTCCATTAGCAGCACTGGCCGAGTGGGAGAAAGTAAATTTGAAGCCACCAGAAGATGTCCTTTTCGGAAGGTTTTCCTTGTCTTCACTTTCTTTTGCTAAAACTAGAGTAAAATTTTGAACCTATATCAGTAAATATTGCTAATTCAAAGCATCCGAAAAGAACAGTAATTTAAAAACTTAGAAAACACTGTCTTTGCTTTATAAGAGTTAAAAGAGTATAAGAGTGATATGTATAGTGATGTCTTTATTAGTTGGAATCTTAGAAATCTCAGAATTAGAAAGGACCTTAAGAATCATATCATAAATCAGCCATCCTATGATAGAATTCTACACAGCTGGATCCAGGACACTTCCAAGGACTCATTAATTGCCTGACTCTTTCTTTGTCTCCCTGCAGCTTCCACTCTCTGACTCTATTCTTCTGTTGTAAATACCAAATAATCTGACCCAGAGGTTAGTATTTCAAATGCCTTAAAGAAATATGATAATGTCTATCAGTCTTTTATTTCCTGACTATATCAGGTACCTGTGTGGGTTTCTTTTATGAGATAGATGTCTACAATCCTTTAACACCTAGTTGCTGCTATTTTTTTTTAAAATATATTTTATTGATTTTTTTACAGAGAGGAAGGGAAAGGGATAGAGAGTCAGAAACATTGATGAGAGAGAAACATCAATCAGCTGCCTCCTGCACACCTCCCACTGGGGATGTGCCCGCAACCAAGGTACACGCCCTTGACCAGAATCGAACCTGGGACCCCTCAGTCTGCAGGCCAACGCTCTATCCACTGAGCCAAACCGGTCAGGGTGTGTGTGTGTGTGTGTGTGTGTGTGCATGTGTGTATGTGTGTGTGTGTGTGTGTGTATATAACTAGAGGCCTGGTGCATGAATTCATGCATGGGTAGGGTCTGGCTGGCCCGCCCCAATGGGGCCAATTCGGCCTGGCTGGCTGGGGGTGGTTGGCTGGCCAGCCCCGCCCCCAATCAGGGTGGGGGTGGGGGGGCAATCGGGTGTGTGGCCAGCTGGGAGAGGGGCCACCCTTGGCCCCACCCTTGGCTGATTGGCCCCACCCCCTGGTCAAACTCCTGGTTGAGGGGACAATTTACATATTAGCCTTTTATTATATAGAGAATTCTTAACTGGACATAGTACTTTAAGATTTGCCTCACTGTCTCTTTTGGCAGTAAGTCAGTCAGCACAGTGCCTATAATGAGTAAAGGTAGAAGAATCTGGCTACTAAAAGGTGCCTATTCCTTAGGACATTTTAATAGGCTCTTTGCCCAAGCCTAAAATAAATGGAACTTATGGTATTAATGAGTGGAAAATGAATGAGGCTGAGAACAAATTTCAGTGAAAAATGTAATAACTCATGAAACCTAACAAATAAGAAATACCTTTAGAAATCTCACATTCAAAATCACAAATTTATATAAAGTTTAGAAAATGCTTTTTTCCTTTTCAAGATAGAAATTTTTATTAAACATTTAGATGATACATGCAGGACAGTACTCCAATAATGGTAATTTCTCAGGATATAGAATTATAGTGATTAATTCTCTGGAAAGATGGGAGATTTTACTTTTATTTCTCTTGATATTGTATCTTTATGAAACATTTGTGTGTGGGGAGGTAGAAGAGGGTATAGAGGGGATAAATGGTGATGGAAGGAGACTTGACTTGGGATG
This sequence comes from Murina feae, assembly GCA_004026665.1. Lineage (NCBI taxonomy): Eukaryota > Metazoa > Chordata > Mammalia > Chiroptera > Vespertilionidae > Murina > Murina feae. The sequence goes on along the minus strand of PVJC01002062.1, from coordinate 56,802 downwards.
GTGAACACATAATACAACATACAGGTTGTATTATAGAACTGTACACCTGAAACCTATAAAATTTAATTAACCAATGTCACCCCAATAAAAAAATAAATAAAAAGAAACGTTTATAATGATTTTAAAATTTCAAAGAGCAAAGTGATTTCAAAGTCCTTGGCAGCAAAAGGTGGGAGCTCTGGAAAGTTTCTATGGGTCTGTATGATGTCTGTTATTATTGGAGATTCAGAATAGAAAAGAAGCCAAGGCTGCTCACAGAAGGCAAAGCATAAGTAGGCAATGCCACTTCTAAACAGCAAATGGAGACTATTGTGAAATGGCAAGCTTTGAGAAAACCATGAAAAGATCCCAAACAAATTTAGAAAAAGTGCATAATCTGAAAATTATGATTCATCATAAACTTTGTCTTTTATGCTGTATAAACATGGACAGACCTTTATAAGGAAATGAATAATTTCTGTTAGTTATAAGAGGGTGCACTATTTAAAAATTCAAAAGTTTAATACCTTTCTTAGTCTCCATAAATTTTTCATAACTATCTGGAAAATCATCTTCTGGCTTAGATTTTTCCACTGGTGCCACAACTGTTTTTCCTTCCTCCTCTTCATCTTCATTAAACCACATTTCTTCATCCTCTTCCAAGGCTTTTGCATCTCTGCGAAATCTGTTACTACGCAATATAGATGGTACACTGTAAGAAACATACCATAAATATTGAGTAATGACTTAAAATTCATGATATGATTAAAATTGATAATTAAGTATGTATAACCTAGAGGAGCTGAAATAATTTTAGTTGGATAATATTAATTAAAATTTATCTTGAGTTACAATATGGAGCAGTAACTTTTCATATAAAAAATTTGGGATAGGGAGAATATCCTACCCTCCTACATATAATCCTGTTCTATCTAATGATGGAAAGAAAATTCCTGGGTAAATTTCAAATCCAACTATATGTGATTTTGGACATAAATTTATATGCTATAAATGCAATATACTTAAACAATACCTGTTCAGTTTCTGATTTTGTCTGTCTTTTTCTTGCTCATATTTAGTCTTCAATCCTTTGAATGTCTGAACATATTCAATCGATTCAAGTGCTTTATAAAAGTTTTCAACTATATGTGCAGTAAGAGACTTGATATCTTCCTGTATAAGCACAAAATTTAGATTTCAAATGTAATACAATGCTTGTTAGGAGAAAGACTTAAAAATTTTAAAAGTAATTCCAAAACTGATCAAAAAAGGTGTTTCAAAATCACCTTCCAAAAATAAATGTTCTAGTTTTTTTATACATGAGCCAGACTCCACAGAAAACTTGGAAAAAAGGAGAAGCAATTCACTGGAGTCCTTTTGGGGGATTATAAAGGACATTTCAAAAGTAAATGGATCTAGTTTATGCCTTCTGTTCATTTCTCACACTTAGGGTAGCACTTTATAATTTAAAAAGCACTTTCATGTAATAAACTTTATTATACTAATTTTACAGAAAAGGAAAGTTGAGGCACTGAGAGAAGTTGAATGGCCTGATCAAGAGCACAAAACTAATTAGAAAGCAGATTTTGAAATTATATTTTCAATAAACGTTAGTTATTACTTAAGGACTTCTCATTTAACATGACATCCTATCAAAATGGGATAAGCCTTGCCTAAAATATACACATAGATTCCCTAGACTACCTATACAGATCGGATAAAATATTAACTTGAATACTAGTTTATTCCCAGTCTTCCTTCCAATGGTATATTTGTGAAATAAACTAGTAGTAACAACTTCTAAATTCCAAGTGAACCATTTTAAATTATCATTGCAATGAATGGGTACAAAGCAGGCTCGTTATTAAAAATAATTGAAATTGTGATTCAGGACTTTAGTGCTATAGTAAGAAATACACAGGCCACTTCTTTAAATGATCCACCATAATCTGATTATATAAAGGATTTTAAGTCTTTAAATGAGTTTTCCTGGACATCTCAAAAAACAAAAAAGCAAAGAAGAAAAATTAGAAATCTATGTAAAATGGTCTGTGTTGTACACTCAACAAAAAGATAAATTTTAGGATTCAATGTACATTTATCAACCATTTGTATTTTCAGAAAGACAAAAATCAACCACAAGGATAGAAATAAGTTTGTCAACCCTATGATTTATTAGTATCTCATAAAAGTTTTTAAAGGAAAAAATGTAAAAGTTAATCTCTGATTCATTAGAACAGTGTACTGTGAAACTGGGTTCAGATACTTGTGAGCTTGAGTTAGTTAATATTTTTAGGAAAACAATAACAACAAACAAAACAAAAACCCCCATATTTTCTCCTTTCTAAAGGCTAAAGATAGTAGTTCTATCCTCTTCATCCTTTAGAGCATTATACTCCTGGCAAGTGACAAATATTAGAAAAACAATCCAGTTGCTTAAATAATCTTCATGTGAAAATAGCATGTCATCACTAGAAATCTGATTCGTCAGAAACAAAACTAGAAAATGAATTTCTAGCTTTGACTCTCTTTTTTTAAGTTCTTTCTAACCATGTGGCCCCTTTCCCTGGTGGTATCACAAATCTTTCGTTGTCTGAAATTGAGCTGTAATATAACTTCAAGCCCTGACTGTGCTCTTAACCAAATGGATGCTCTTGAATAGGTCTCTTAATTACTTTGGGCATCTCAAGTCCCTCTTGGTAGAATAAGGCAGCTGGAGTAATTCATCTAATTCATCTAATTCATCTCTGATCTCTTCACCTTAAAATTCCATAATATCCTATTTTTATGCATCTCGTATGAGTGTCTAACAAAGAAATTATTTTCAATCTTTCTATCCATTTTTATCACTACCCCTACAATTGATCAAACAGATCATATGAATGGCATGCTTGACTAAAATGTCCACATATGCCAAATTTCATCCTGAAACACTTGGCAAATAAATGGAACTAAGGAGATTATAGAATAAATATGGGTTCAAAGACTATGCTAAATTTCACAATTTAAAATATTAACATCACTAAAGATGTAATTATTCTACTTTACTAAGAATCATTTAATATAAACTTACCACTCTTATAAATTCAAATAACTCAATAACAGCTGAATTTAACAAATTGTACCGAGTTCCATTATCCAGAAGAGCATTTATAACTGGCTCAAAAAGATTTCCCTTCGTGATGTAACGATTATAAAATTCATCTTTAAGGCCAATTATCCGCCGCATAAAACGAAGAGCACCTGATTAAAAATAGGACAGGCAATAAGTCAATGGTCTTACTAATATTAATCATTATATAAGTATTTTTACATAAAATAATGTATATAGTCTTCTAGAATAAAAAACAAAATTGTGCACTAAAATTACTGGGCTTTGAAAAAAATAGGGAAAGACCACTCAAAACCTATACAAATTAGTGGCTAGAGCTAATAAAAAAAATTCCCAATAATTGACTATTGGAAGATAAATATACTACTAGGCAGGTAGCTCCATAGTAAAGAGATAAAAAAATACACTAAAACCTCAAAACAAAAATGTTGGTAATACTCAGAACAGTGTAGGTATAACAGATAAAATACAAAAGCACTAAAAAATAAAAAAATGTTGTCAAGAAATATGTTTATGTAAATTAACCCAATGTAAGCGGGCATTTTCCCGGCAAATCGCGTCGTAACGGGAAGAAAGAAATCCAATAATGGTCTGACTTTGCAAAGTCTATCTGAGTTGTCTTGCACATTTTCGTTGTTGTTGAAATGCCAGGCCCTCCATATTTGACGGCTGTCTCTACTCATTGTTTTTGGAAAAAACTCGTCTCCCGCGCTTTGGTATAAAAAGCGATATGACGAGTTTACTCGTTTCCGGCCAACTATGTGTTTTAATACACAAAAAGAATAACCACATTTTCCATCATTAGTTTGGTAACATTTTAAAAAACCAGTAACATCAAGTGCTAGGAGAATGCTTTAATCTTTGGGAAAGAAATCTGGAAGCTGTATGTTAAACTAAAATTTAAAAGGACATATTAAAATATATAAACATTTTGTCCTGGCAATCCCATTATTGGGAATCTATCCTATGGAAAAAAATCAACTAGTACATAAAAGATTTACATACTAGACTATTTACTACAGTGTTGTTTGGAGTGTCAAAATACTCAGACAATTTTGTAATCCATGTATTAGAGAATGGTAAAATAAATGTGGAAGAGCCACTCTAAGAAGTATTACTCCACTATGTTTAGGAAGCAAAAATTGGTTCACACCATATCCACTGATCTACAATAATATTAAGGGTCTTATAAGTATGTCAGTATAAGCCTGTTTTTGTAAAAAGAAAATAAAAAAACCCATGTGTGAATATGTTTATGTAAATCTGTACAAGTATGGAAAAAGGAATGGAAAAGAAACAGTATAGGTAGTTAACAGTACAAGTAGTGGCGACTTTAAGGCCTTAAAAATAAAAGATTAAGGAGATTAACCTTTTCTCTATACATTATGTTAATGCTTACATTTAAATTATAATTATTATTCTCATAAAAAACCCATACTTTTTTTACTTGAAAGGAAAAGAAAGCTTATTTATTTCTATTTGCAAGTGAAATTATGAAGAGGAAAAAAATTTTTCCAAAAATCAACATTGTTGCAAATATTTTACAAGTTCAATAAATAACCTGAGTTACACAACAAAAATATATCAAGGCCCATTATCTCAAAAATATAGTCACTACTAAATGACAATTTGATGAGGCAGATGTAAAAGACAGAACTAGTTCTATTCATTAGTAAAATACTATCTTTGCACATGGATCCCAATTAAGCTAAATGTGAGCAAATATATGTGTGTGGGGAAGCACTATGACCTATCCCTCTTATTCAGTGAATAAAAGGTCAGTATTTCTCATAATCATCTTTTTAATAGCAAATATACGGCTGAAAAATAAATTCACATGGGTAACTTTGGCTTTTATCTCTATTAAAAATGTTGTTCCTTAAAACATTTTACTAGACTGTTCACTTAAATTGTTACTTACACAATGCCAGGAAAGTGTGCTTTGAATTCATCAAGACCAAGACTCTTCTTAGCAAGTCCTTGTTCATAATATAGTTTTTTATGTGATATGTGTGATGTTCCACACAAAATGTGAGTAGCTCTAAAATTAAAGCAAGCAGCTGTGCTGTTTGATAATTATCTACAAAGAAAGTCATCACATGAAAATCAAGTACTGCAATACATCTCAATGAAGAATAAAGCTCTATTCTATATTTTAGAACAAAAGTAAAATTATATTTCCTTCTCATTTTTTATATCAATTAAAGAAGCTATAGATTTTTCCCTTTTCATTAGGCAGACTCCCCAGAAGCATTGTTAATATTACCTAGTTACTAAATACTTTTTTAAGGTTTCTGTATAAAATATTTAATAATGTTAAGAGGGAAAAAACCCTCAATAAAAGTTTGCAAACATGATAATAAAACCCTCAATACACTGAGATTTTCTTGGTAATGTTTAACACATACTACTGTAGTGGTTAATATTAACAAATCTATAAAAGGGTGCACAGTAAAGGAGAATGTACCTCAAACTTTTTCCTAAAATGGTGCAATGCAAATTTCCTATGAAAAATTAAGATGCTTTCTTTAAAAATATTTTTAAGGAAAGAATATTTTTGGCTATTTGAGTATCAAGTGAAAAATGTTACATCAAGTTTTTTTCTAACACTTATCTTTTTAACATCAAACCATAATTCCCATGAAAGGTCTACTAAAATATACTAGCTTTATTTTCAAGAGGTTTTGGTTTATACATTCATGGAATGATTTCAAACTGCTTCCTGAGCATCAAAATTGAATATAATTGAAGGGCTTATATAGGTAATTATCTACTCCTATTATAAAAGTTTTAAATAAGAAAATATTAAACTGTGAGCAATTTATGGAATCAAAGTCTTGTAGAACAGAAAAAAAACTGACATCACCTTGGTACGACTATTTTATTTTTCAGGAATAAATTAATATTCTTTTAAATAACAGAATGACCATTACATATACAAAATACAATTCTGGTATTTCAAAGATCTTTTCTACTTTAAATCAAGTAAAGAGTCTTACTTGCTCCAGACCAATTTGTATAACAACCAACATTTGAACTAGTACCTTACAATTAAACTATTTAACTTCTCAATTCCCAAATTTTACTTATAAAAGATTTTGTGCCAATAATCTACCATGTTAATTAAAATTATGCATTCAATATCTGAACTGTCTCCTTCGAAACTGGCTTTTCTACAGCTTAGATGAACCTGGTAGAACAGACAGGGTGCCAGGTACACAGGCATATTTTCTGTACTACCAAGCCCATACCTGGTATGTATGTTACAAGTAAAAGAAAGTGTTTCCACTCAGATTTATAAATAAATTTTAAACACAAGGCTGTTAAAAACACTAAATCCTAACTAATCCTAATCTTAGTTTACTAGATTTAAAAAATAAGCACAGCCCTAACTGGTTTGGCTCAGTGGATAGAATGTCAGCCTGCGGACTGAAAGGTCCCAGGTTCGATTCCGGTCAAAGGCATGTACCTTGGTTTCAGGCACATCCCCAATAGGAGGTGTGCAGGAAGCAGCTGATCGATGTTTCTCTCTCATCGATATTTCTAGCTCTCTATCTCTCTCCGTTCCTCTCTGTAGAAAATCAATAAAATATATTTTTAAAAAAAGCACAAACTAAATCACCAGTGTCCAGACGTCTTCTCAAACAATATTAAGAAACAACTTCTGAATCTACAGAAAAACCAAATTCCAAATGGTTTTCCATTTTTTTATATGGGAGAAAGTGGAATATTTTCTTTGTAATAAAGAAAAAAAGTGTCTTTCTGGATTCTGTTTTTGATGAAAAAATGCCTTTCTTATTAGCTTTGTACAAGTATATTATACTTCGAGGAGGAAAAAGTTTACTATTTGCATAAGTTCATAAAATAAAAACATATACTTACCGGGACAAATCATGCTGTTTTTGTTAGATCCAACTATATTATCTAATAAAAAAATTTAAAATCAGTTACTTCAGTAATAATATCTCATATTTCCCTGGCACAACAATATATAAAGCACATAATCTTCTTTTATCTACATAATAACCACTAACAATTAGTTGTTACTATATTCAGTGAAATATTATACCTCTAACTGCAGTCTTTTATAGAACTGGTTATAGACAAGAAGTTATTAAAAGACAATTATATATTTCTGATAAAAATGAGATTACAACCAGAGATAAGACTAATATGTCAACTTTTATCTTCTCTCAGCCATCCTCCAACAATCTGAATATGACTATCTATATAGATATTTCTTAAGTTCTATAATAACACAAATCTTAATAGATGATTTATGCTTTTTTTAAAAAATGTTTTTACTGATTTCAGAGAGAAGAAGGGAAAGGGAGAGAGATATAGAAACATCAATGATTAAAGAGAATCGATCGGGCCCAACCAGCAAGGTTCAGTGGTAGAGTGTCGACATATGAACCAGGAGGTTACAGTTCGATTCCCAGTCAGGGCATATGCCTGGATTGTGGGCTTGATTCCTGTGGGGCGTGCAGGGGGCAGCCGATCAATGATTCTTTCTCATCATCAATGTTTCTATTTCTCTCTCCCTCTCCTTGCCTCTCTGAAATAAATAAAAATTGTGTGTGTGTGTGTGTGTGTGTGTGTGTGTGTATATATATATTATATGTATATAATATATATATTATATGTATATAATATATATATGAATTGATTGCATATGAAGGCAACCAATTGATGTCTCTCTCCCCTCTCCTTCCAAAAATATACTCCAGTGAGGATTAAAAAACAAAAAGCAGTGGGTAAAAAAAAAATTGCAGAATATACACAATAGAAATCAATGCATATCAAGTTTGAAAACATGAAAAGTAATGCATTATACATGTTATAATAATAACATAAATAAGCACAGGGATGATAAACCCAAATTCAGCATTCCTTGGTAGGTGGGGTGGAATGAGAATGGGAGAGCCAATTAGGAGGGATACGGATGTCTGTCAAGCTATTAGCTAAATATTTCTCTATGCTGGAAGTGTTGTATTTTAAACTGAATGTTTAAAGCATATTTATTTTATGTAAATAGAACCATTCTACAATAAATTTTTTACTCATTCAACTTCACATTGAGAACTAGTCAGTTGACAGATCAATATATATTTAAAATTATTTTAACTGCCAATATATACATATACCACACTTAAATTTTTCTACCATGAACAAAGCAATAACACTCTTGTACCTGTCATGCATATGATAATGTTCCCTAGAATATATATTCAGAAATAGAATTGATTATATTATGTGGGTGTGCCTCTTCTACAACTTTATTAGTTTAGTACACATTCTCTTAACTGATTCAAATTAACCAACAGTCTAAGAGAATATGTCCTTCACATATCTCATTTCATAAGTTGAGTGATATTCTGATAGAGTCATGGTTTGTTTATGATACTTATATTTGGTAGTATAATTACATTACTTAAATATTGCAAATTGATGAAATACAGATTTACAGAATACAGAAATACAGCAGAAATCAATAAAAACTGTTGCCAAATGAGATGTACACAACTATGAATACTTAATGGGAAGTACATAAAATCATAGTAGGATTTGCACGTTACATTCAGACTGCTTAAAAAAAACTTTAGACGGGTCAATGGGGGAAAGAAGGGGACATGTGTCATATTTTCAATAATAAAGATTTAATTAAATTTTTTTAGGTTGTCATCAGAAATTGTAGCTGATGATTTGTGAATATATAAACTACACCAAATAAAGAACTAAGTAAAGAAGCTTGTCACTTATAATTCTTATTTTACTCTTTAGAAACAGAAGTCATAAGTAGATAAGAAACCTTACCCTTTTCATATCTGTCCTCTGAAGTATTGGTCAAAAGTGGTGCTGTGAGGACATGCATACAATGGTTGTAGAAGAAATTTAGAAATTCACTTTTTTCAGTTTTCTGAAACAAAGAATTTAAAAAATACTTTATTACCTTTATAATTAATAACATGTCTTCAAGAATTAGCAGTGTGGAAAAAAAAAGAATGGTGTGGGTCATACATAAACAACAGACACTTTAAGATACTGTGAAAGAACCAAAAAACTAGTTATATTCACCTTAATCTTCTGCAGAATTAAAAAATCAAATCTATTTTTTAAAGGAACTTTATTGAAGTATTTATAATGAAATGTATTCATTTTACTGTACAATTTGGTGAGTTTTGACTAATGTATACACATGAGTAACCACCTCCACAGTCAAGACCTAGAATATTTCCATCACCCTAAAGAATTCCCTGATGTACCTTTGCAGTTGACAGTTCCCCACTCCTGCCTCCAGGCAACTGCAATCTTTCTTCAGTCACTATAAATTTGTTTTCATGTTTCAGGATTTTACATACATGCAACCATACACTATGCCCTCTTTAGTTAACTGATTTCTTTCATTCATTAGAACGTTTTTTGGATTATTCTACTTTGTTGCTTGTATCAATAGTTTGTTCCTTTTTATTGCTGGGTAGTATTTCAGTGTATAAACGTAGCACGATTCGTTTATTCATTCAGCAATTCATGAACATTTGGGTTTTAAATTTTTGCATATTTTGAAAGTGTATGTTTAACTTTATAAGAAACGATTAAACATCTTTCCAACATGATTGTCCAATTTTACACTTCCATCAGCAAAATATGAGAGTTCCATTTCTTCAGTTTTCTAGCCCAAACTTGCTATTGTCAATGTCTTTAAATTTAGGATTGGTAATTATATTACAGTATTTCATGGTTTTCACTTTATTTTCCTAATAAATAATGATAGTATTCCTCCCGCCCCAAACAAATTTTATTTCCTCAAAGTCTTCCTTAACCCTATGGAACAATTAGCTGCCACTGAGTAGGGCCCAGTATAGGGTCTGTTTTCTTTTTTCCTCCCCCCTTTATTAAGATATTACAAATGAGACCTTATCCCCGCAATGTCCTCTTATTACAAATAAAAATGAAAGCAAGAAAAATACCAGATAGTATTAAAAATTTGTTTTTAGGTTATTAGAACAATTTTTTTCAAATATGCTATGATCTGAAATGCAATGAAGAATCTATCAAGCAATATAAGAGCAACTTAACTATTTAAAATTTGATACCCCATATTTCACACTATATCCAAATTTGGATATCCACCAAATCAATTTATCAAGCCACTAGAAACAGAACAGAATAGAATTTAGATCTATTTTTATAATGTTTTTGGAAATTTGGAAAATAAGGCTTTTTTATTTTCTGGGCTACTACTTTTTTATACAACTGGCCCAATATATTTGTATATAATTTAAAAGTAATACATATTTTCTAAATGTGAAGACATTTTATAAAGAAAAAATATCCCATTAGTTTGAGATAATTACTATTAATATTTTGGGATAGTTTAAGTCTTTCTATTTTTATTGACTTTTTTACTATGCAGTTGAGACCATCCAATACACACTGTTTTCCTTTTTTTAAAAAAATTATGAAGGAATGATTTAATAAATAATTCATGTTATAGCTTATATCAATTGTAAATACTTTTATAAGTATAAATTTATTTAGATAATAAAGAGGATATATTTTTAATGTTTTATTTATGCACTACATAATGACAGTTTGGTCAATGACAAAAAACATATAGGATGATAATATTCCAAACAGCCTAGGTGTGTAGTAGGCTATAATATTTAGGTTTGTGTATATGCACTATATGACGTCTCATAAATTTTTCTTTTTTATTAAAATAAAAAACCGACAAAACTTACCATTTAACCATCTTTACATTTATAGTTCACTACTGTTAAGTATATTCACATTGTTGTATATTAATTTTTAACAAGTTAACATACTTCTTAAAGGCTAAGGGTCAAAACAGAAGTGCTAACATTTCAATAAGATTTTATACATTACATGATTGTATTCTGCCAAGTGAACTGTTATAGGAATACCATTGCTACTTGAATACCAAGTATACAGATACGTAACTATTTACTGTTTTTCAATATTGTACACATTTTTAAAATTTCTATATTTATAATTACATTTAAAAAACACCCACAGCTGATTAGATCAAAACTTAAAAAAAAATTCTCAGAATAATTTCTTACATTAGTTGTAGCCAGCATGTTCTCTGGATCAATCAGAGTACGAAGAAGTCCCATTAACTGAACAGCACCTCCTAGCTCAGGATCAGTATCACAGATCATTTGTTCAATTACTACATTAATGAGAAGGATATCCTGAAAGAAAATGTTTCCATTAGACCTGGTTTGGAAATACGACAAATATACCAACTGAAAGAACAAAATTAGAATCACATAGGAAATACCCCCTAAAGAATATATGAACTTATTTAAGTTCTCTTCTTCCTAATAATGTTTTCTAAAGTTCTATTTAAGAACACTAGAATAAGGTGACCAGACATCCTAATTTTGGCGGGACAGTCCCAATTTTTAACAATTTGTCCTGCGTCCCGTGGCATTTTTAAAAAGTCCCAATTTTTGGAAAGAATGCACGACAAACTAGGGAACGGCGGGAGAACGGGCAAGTGGTCAATGGTGTCCCGCTTTAACAATGTTAAAATCTGGTCACCTTACACTAGAGAAAAAAATCCACTTATATATATATTTATAAAAAGCAGAGCATGCTACACCTTACAATACCATTAATATAGGGAAGTGGAAAATAAAGCCACTTATCAGTAATTCTAGTTCACTGGAGGTTCTAACATTCTTATTCTATGTTTCAGTGTCAGGTATGAATTTAGAAGTTGACTAAACAAGAAAGATTATACATGTGATACCCTCTCCACTCCCAAACACACCTTATCTCAGCTTCTAACTAGAAAATCCTTTCTAGAAGAAAAAAAAAGAGCGAGAGAAAATAACCCAGTACACAATTCTCCACAGGTGAATGGATGCACGTGTTATATAATGACCTAATACCAAACAGATTTATTGTTATATTAGCAACATGCCCTTGGGTCTTAATATACAGAGCTACAAAGCAGCTTGCAGCTATAAAGCAGCTTCTGCTTGTATTTTTAAAGTAGAAATCTTAAACATTAATTAGGATACAAAAAGTTTTGACATCAACTCAGTGGATTTGAAAATATGTTTATTATTGGAGGAAAAAGGCAGTAACTGAAGGAGATGAATAAGGGAACTGCATGAAATGAAGACAAATGTCTTAAATTGGGAGAATTCTGGAAAGTAATAAATAGAAAGCTTCAGAATAAAGCAGTCTTTGTTATTATTTTGTTTTGCTAGCCCTGTCCAAACTCAATATACTTTTATCCAAAAATAACATATCCCTGTGAATTTTTTATTTATGAACTTAATGTAATAAAGAACCAACAAAATCATGTCATAGCAACTTAACTGCTTAAAATTAGAACCCTAGCCTGACCGATGTGGCTTAGTGGTTGAGCATAGACCCATGAACCAGGAGGTCACTGGTTCAATTCCTGGTCAGGGCCACATGCAGGGGTTGTGAGCTTGATCCCTATACAGGGGTATACAGGAGGCAGTCAATCAATGATTCTCTCTCATCACTGATGTTTCTATCTCTCTCTCTTCTTTTCCCTCCCTCTTTTTGAAATCAGTAAAAATACACTTAAAAAATATTAGAACCCTACCCTCTACCATGTTTCCAAATCAGAACACTAGTAAGTAAATTCTATCATGGCAATAAAGACAGAATTGAAATTTTTTCGAAGAGGATTTATGAAATAAAACTTTTTAAATGTTGTATTATAATTTATTTGTATTACAACTGTAAACCTACTTTTTGCCTATCCCCTATAGTTTTACTTTGCAGTATCCATTAATTTATGTAGGCTTTTTTCATTCTCAAGTTCTCTGATGTTTTTCTATTGCTTGATTGAGTCTGCTGTAAAAACTATTTATTGATCTTTTTCAGTTCAGTCATTGTATTTCTCAGCTCCAGGATTTCCTTTGGTTCTTTTCTATGGTTTCTATCTCTTTGTTGAATTCATTTTGTTTATGTATTGCTTTCTTGATTTCATTTAGTTATCTAATTGTCTTCTTGTAGCTCACTGAGCTTCTTCTTTAAGATAATTATTTTTGAATTCTTTGTTAGGCAGTTCAAAGTTCTCCATTTCCTCTCAAATTTACTTATGTATTTATCTTTAATTCTTTAAATGTTATTTTTCAATTACAGTTGACATTTAATATTATTTTATATGAGTTTCAGGTGCACAGCAGTGATCAGACAAATCATGTAATTTACCAAGTGTTGCCCCCCAATAATTCTAGTACGCATCTGGCACCATATATAGTTATTACAATATTATTGACTATTATCCCTATGCTATAGTTCTGAATTTTTGGGGGGTCAGCTATTGCAGCTTATTTTGTTTTTTTTGGTGGTGTCAAATTTCCCTGACTCTTCATGGTCTCTATAGTTTTGTGTTGGTGTCTGCACATCTTAAGAAGCAGTTATTTTGCCCAGTCTTTACAGACTGGCTTTGGCAAAGAAAGCCCTTCACCAGTCAGCCTGGCCAGAGGTTCTGGCTGGGCCAGCAGATGGGGCCTATTACTGGGTACTCAGACCAGCTATCTGGACCTGTGCAGTGGTATTTGTGCTTAGCTATTGAGAGATTATTCCTTCAGTGTTCTGGCAGAAGCATGAAAAAAGTGATTCTCTCAAAGGCTGGGGAATGTCAGACCCTCACTTTGCTTTTTTTCTTTCCCTCATGGGAGAATTCATTGGTCCAGGGGATCTTTCTCAGCATTGTTCTGTGTTGCGTTGGGGAAGGAAGGACGTGGGTAAAGTGAAACTGTTATTACCCCTTCAATGCATCTTTTCTCATTTCTGTGCTCCATCAAGGTGCTATAACCTCTCACCTGGATTCTGTAAGGCATGCTTTATTTCTTAATTAACACAATAGAGTAAGCCTGGTGAACTAAATAAATAGCTAAATCAAAAGATCCAGCCTCTAAATGCAGTACTGCCAATAACCAGTTTTCTAAGTGGTCCTATGAACTCCTCCAGGCCTATTTCTCTAACGGCATAGCAAGGGAACTGGAACAGAAGATCACCAAAGTTGGGACCACTCTGTCAAAATTCAAGCTAGCACTGTTAATCACCTGCTAGAGTTCTTTACTGACAGTAAAACACAAGTACAAATCCAATTTTCCTTAATCTGCTTATCCAACAATGCCATTTCTCAGGCTAGAAAACTCATGTTCAAGCAATTGCAGCAAAATAACGAAGATGTTAAGACAAACTATGAGAAAATTCCTTCAGATGTCAAACGATAACTTGATCTAAAAATTTACAGCTGTGTTTGGGGGGGTTCAGTTAGTTGGAGCCTGTCCTGTACACCAAAAGACTGTGGGTTCAATTTCCGTTCAAGGTATATATCAAGGTTGTGGGTTCAGTCCCCAGTGGTTATGTGTATAGGAGACAGTCAATCAATGTTTCTCTCTCACATCGATGTTTTCTCTCATATCAATGTTTCTCTCTTTCTCCAAAAATAAAAAAATATATATCCTCAGGTAAGGGAAATAAATACATACATTCATGTACAGATAAGTGTAATGAATTTATTGCAATGCTGGTGCATCAATATCTATTTTAGAGAACTCTCTTTTAGGTGTATAGTCTTAAAATAACTCCCAAACTTCCTTCTATTAATGCTTGCTTATCCCATGGTCTCTTTGCTTTACTTTTTTTTATATATATACAGTACCACCACAGCAGCTTCTGCAATTATAACCTTCAAATGAGAACCAGCCTGTAAATGACAGCATCATTTAGCTGAAATGTTCTGACACAGGGTTGGTCAAAATCCAGGGTCAGCAAACTACAAAACTATTTGGCTAATTGCCTATTTTGTACATTTACTGGAACATAGGCGAGCCTACTCATTTCAAACTGTCTATGGACAGTTCCTACTATAGTGGCAGGGTTAAGTAGTTTTGACAGACCATATGACCCAGGAAGTCTTATTTACCTTCAGGATATTGCAGAAAAGTTTGCGCATTCCTTACCTAAATAACATTTCAGTGAGAAACTATAGTTTCTAGGAGATATTTCAATGCTTTAGAAATTTCTAAGTCAAAGTTTTAGAGAAATGATACTCCCATTTCATTATACTTGAAACTCATACTATTCTTAGAAGCAAACACTTTTTTAAAAAAAGTCTATGTAAGTGGGTTTAAGAATTTTGCTATACTGTAAAAAATATTCAGGTTAAGAGCTGACATCTCAATTTTCTGATTGGGAAAGTTAGAGAATATACTTTATTTCACTGCTTCTAAGAAAAAATAATTTAACTTAATATTGAAATATATTTCATAATCTATGGAATTAGACAGTTACTGTCGGCCCAGTGGCAATCATGACAAAGTTATATGAAAATTTTCCACTGATACTTTGAGTGGGGGGTTGGGGGATAATGGGGCGATAAGGACACATATAATACCTGAATCAATAAAGAAAAAAAAAAGAAAACATTAGCTATATGTAGTAAATAAGAGAAGAAAGAATGGCAAGGGCAAGAATAACATTCTGAAGCAGAATAAAAATAACTGATGGATGTTGTGGAAACATTTCCATTTTTAAAAAATATATAAATATAATAATTTAAAAAACAGTCATGCACATGAAATTTACTCTACAGCAACTTGAATGAAGGCTACAATTATAGAACCAATAGTCCTTTCAATCAATTCTCACATTAGAAAAAAGAAACAATAGCTCCTCACATTAGACAGAAGAACTTAATGGTCCAACTCCTCACATTTGTGGAATAGCAAAACAGCCTAGACAAACAGAACCAAAACTCTTTGTAAAGTTGGGGGATTTTCTTAATATGATGCACTGAACAAAATGTTAGTTTTGTACTATTCCTGAGACAAAGACATAACCTACAGTGAATCAGGAGGAAACATTAGACAAATCTAAATTGTTGGATACTAGACCAGAAAATTTTCATTTTTGTCTAGGCTAAAATGTTATTACTGGAACAACTGACAAAATCTGAAATCAGGGCTATAGTTAAATAAAGTAAAAATGTTAACTGCCTGATTTTGATAATTATAGTGTGGTTATGTATGCAGAGTTTTTAGTAGATAGACACTGAAGTAAATAGGGATAAATGGATATCATGCCATCATTTCTGTACCTTATTCTTCAATGGTTCAGAACAAAAATAATTACATGTATAAGTAAGTGTGTATATACAAATATGAGCAAAGAAAAAAATGATAAAATAAAAGGAGACAAAATGTTAATAACTAGGGAATCTGGGGGAAGTGTTTATGGGATTTCTTTGTACTATTATCACTTTTGTATAAATTTAAAATTACTTCAAAGTAAAAGGTTAAAAAAAACTGATGCAATTTTAGGAAATAAAATGTGTTATGTTCAATACAAAATACTGAACAGTCAACCAACCCATGAAGATTAATTTATGTATTTAAAAAAAATTTTTATTATGACAAATTTCACCCTCCAAAATTATTTTGAAGCAAATTCCATATATATAATTCTATAAATAATTCAGCATAAAATATTTAAAAGTGTTTTAAGAGTCCTTTAAAAAGTGAAAATAAGGAATCTTAAAAAATAAACCCAACAACTATATTTAAATAAAAATAAAAAATCCCAATGCTATTGTCATATCTAAAAAAATTAACATGAATTTATTCCTAAGTGAGAAATACACTGAAAATACTTGCCAAAATAAGCAGTTCAGTAATAGCTGTATTACTTATTCAGTCAGATTCTAAAATAAGTTTTACTGGATGTTTCAAAGGCCATTAGCATAAAAATGTGAAATCTGTGGCATAACAAAAAAAAAGACAGCAGTTACTGCTAAATCCACCCAAACAGCTTGGACAGAAATGACGACAATAAAAAATGTTAATATTTCCTAGTGTCTCAAACACATATGTTAATATTGTGATCCTAAAACCAAATCTGCTCCATCATATCAGGAAGAACTTGAGTTTGAATGCTGTGCATTTAAAAGAACATCAAAATATCAACAGTCCACTGTATACATATGTAAGTTATTTCTTTTTTCTTTTTAAAAGTTGCAGCCAACCCAATATAGAATTCAGCATGCAGGATCCTTTATTTTGAAATTAAAAAAAATATATAATTTATACTCTTTTGTGGGCTAAGAATTATTTTGAGGCAACGAGATTTTTAAATTATAAAATTGTTAGATATCAGAAAATTCAGGAAAATGAAAGGCCTTGAAGACTATGATTGTAATAAAAAAATTGAGAAAGGGACTTTTTATAGTTAAAAATCAGCAACTGCTTCTCTTAAGTTTCATGCATCAATTAAATGTAAAAAAGAAAATAGTTCTACAAAATAAATGAATAAACAAAATTTAAACAGACTCATAGAGAAAATAGACTGATGGTTGCCAGAGGGGAATTGAGGGACTGGATGAAAAAGCTGAAAGGATTAAGAAGTGCAAATTGGTAGTTACAAAATAGTCACAGGGATATAAAGTACAGCACAGGGAATACAGTCGATAATATTATCACCCAGCTGGTATGGCTCAGTGGATTGAGCATTGTCCCATGGACCAAGAAGTCTTGGGTTTGATTCCCAGTCAGGACACATGCTGAGGTTGCTGCTTGATCCCCAGTAGGAGGTATGCAGGAGGCAGCCAATAGATGTGTCTTTCTTTTTTTTTTTTTTTTAAATACATTTTATTGATTTTTTTTACAGAGAGGAAGGGAGAGGGATAGAAAGTTAGAAACATCGATGAGAGAGAAACATCAATCAGCTGCCTCCTGCACACCTCCCACTGGGGATGTGCCCACAACCAAGGTACATGCCCTTGACTGGAATCGAACCTGGGACCCTTCAGTCCGCAGGCCGACGCTCTATCCACTGAGCCAAACAGGTCAGGGCTAGATGTGTCTTTCTCATAGATGTTTCTATCTCTCCCTCTCCCTCTTCCTTCCTCTCAATCTAAAAATCAATAAAAACATATTAAAAAATAACATTGTGCCCTAACTGATTTGGTTCAGTGAACAGAGCATCGGTCTGTGGACTGAAAGGCTCCACTCCAGGTTCGATTCCGGTCAAGGGCATGTACCTTGGTTGTGGGCACATCCCCAGCAGGGGGTGTGCAGGAGGCAGCTGATTGATGTTTCTCTCTCATCAATGTTTCTAAGTCTCTATCCCTCTCCCTTCTTCTCTGTAAAACATCAATAAAATATATTAAAAAAATAATATTATAATAACTATGCTAAGTGACTACTGAAAATATTGGGGGAACACTCTGGGAAGTACATAATTGTCTAGTCACTATACTGCACACCCGAAATTAATATAAAATAATACTGAATGCAAACTGTAATTGAAAAATTACAAAAAAATCCACAAAATAAAATGGTTCTAATAAAAACAGAAAGTTAAGAATTCTTAGAATTAGTTGCTTATTCTTCTCATGGCCTGATTTTATAATGAATAGCTTTAATCCTATTCAACACTAAGGATGTAATACTGAGCATTAACTTCAACATTACCTTTTGTAAAGGATGGCACTAAGATAATATCAACAGTGAAATAAACTAGATATTTATTTCTTTAAAGTCAGATTAGCATTAGTTGAGTTTTAAAAAAATACCTTAATATACTTAACATAAAATATGTCTTTTATTTCTTTTCTACTGCCTAAACTATACCATTAGCCCAAGCTGATTCTAAATAATTTTTTTTTAAAAAAACACTGACAATATCTATGAAAGACAGACATAAAAATCTAAGTTAAGAGATTAAGCATAAAACATATGAAGCAACTATAATTTAATTCAATAATGTAAGGATCAAATTAACACTGGCATTCAAAACCATTAAGGCAATCATTAGACTGGCCTAAGTGGTTGAGTGTCAACCCAGAACCAGGAGGTCAAGGTTTGATTCCGGGTCAGGGCACATGCCCAGGTTGTGGGTTCAATCCCCAGTGGGGGGAGTGCAGGAGGTAGCCGATCAATGATTCTCTCTCATCATTCTCTCATCTATCTCTCTATCTCCCTATCTCTCTCTTCCTCTCTGAAATCAATAAAAAAATATTTTTAAAAAATGAAGGGACAAAATTATATTTTAGTTATTTTCTACTTAACACTAAAATAAGGAAGTGTACTTAAAATTACAGCTATATGTTCATATTGTCTTAAAAACAATTTTAAGGAAAAAGTGTAAATATTTCTGTAGTGGGAAAACACAATATTGGTCTTATTATTAAACATTCATTCACATTAAAAAAAATACACATTTGAACATAGTGAAAGTAACTTATTAGTTATACTCAGTAAGTGTCTGACCTATGAGGCTTGAAATTATATTTCATTAGTACTTGAAAAGTTTTTTAAGACTAGTATGTAAGAATTTGATTCTATGATAATCATTTATTTCAATCTCAATACTAACTTGAATATGCTTTTTTTTTTTTTTAAAACATTCAATCTAATTGCCAATTGAATACAATGCAAATCAATTGGCACAAATGCTGGGCTTGCCACAGTCACAAATGTTTAGAAATTTATTATTTTCCTTCATAAAAGATTAAAATAACTGCCATAATTTTCTCTCTAAAGTTAGCAAACACTCTTCTACAGGTAATTCACATAGAACCAAAGCATTATTACTTACATCGTCACTCTGCTGGGCTTCTTGCATTACAAACTCTCGGACCATGGATGGACTAAACTCTACTAGATAAGAAAATATATCTGTAGCAGCTGATCTGACTTGCAAATCATCCATGCCCTGAGGAAAGGAAAATAGATCACTTAGAGATTGTTAACAAATGTTATGCTGTATTTTCCTTTTTCCCAAATCTATGTACATCTCCAATTTTTTGGATTTAATTGTACTGGAATCAAAATACATATCCTCTCTATCATTTTATAAATATTAAAAAGTTTTAGATAGCTCAACGATTAGTTTCCACCAGATTTTATCACCACAAAAATAAATACTCAGAGAATTTAAATATAAGCATCAGCATAGGATTATAAAGCAACACTGTAACAAAAGGTTGGTTGGTTTTATTTGGGGGAGGGGAGGGAAGAGTTATTAAAATATATGCAAAAATGTGAATGATGTCTCCTGGTTAAGTCTTTAAAACCTTACAGAATCTGTCTTTGATCTGGATTTGCCAGTTACTTTACCCCTTAGTAACTGATTTCTCAATATGATTCTCCTATTAGAGGATGCGTATGAAAACACTTTGGGTATTTTTACTCTTTTCCACAACTTAATTTTCTAAGGTAGTGATTCTGAATGTTTGTCCTCTTTCAACATGTGAAGAATACATGATTCATAAGTTACAAAATTTTCAGGAGATTCTGAAAACATTCTATGACTCAGCAGTTCTCAAAATGTGGTGCAGAGAATCCCTACAAGGATTCTCACTTCTCTTTTCAGGAAGTGTATGCGATTAAAATCATTTTCATAATAATAAATAATATTAGGGAATTAATGGCCTCTTCAACTCTCAGTCTATCACAAGTGTAGTTGGGTTTTTAAGAGGCTACCCCACCCATGGTATCACAACAAATTAAATGCTGAAGCTACTACGAGACTCTCTTTTTCTACTAAACCAGACATTAAAGGTATTGGTAAAAAATATGAAATGGGCCATGACCAGGTAGCTTGTCTCTGGATATGCCAAGATTGTGGGTTTGATCACTGATCAAGGCACATATAAGAATCAATGACTACATAAATAAGTGGAACAACAAATCGATTTTCTCTCTCTCATTCCCTCTGCCCCTCCTCCCTAAATCAGCAAGTAAATTTTTGAAAAATGTTTAAAAAAACGAAACAATGCCATTCTTTTCACTAAATATATTTTGTTTTGGAAAAATTATTTTTTCATAAAAGTTATATTATTTATGTTAACATATAATTGGGTTATTATTTTAAAATAATTTAATACTTAAAATACTCTGTTTTAATTTTTCATGTAATAAATATCAATGGGTAAAACTAACAAAAGTATGAGAACCACTGCCCTAACTACATACTGCAATATGAGCACCTTTGATTCAGTTTGCCCTCACTCTACTCACTGATCTAAAAAGGAAGACATGTTACTTGTTTCTATGAAAAATACTTAATATGGTTACAGAAGAGAAAGTGTTATATGGGATTTTTATTCACCTAAAATCATATTATATGCAAGTGATTATATAATAATACTAGAGGCACAAATTTTTGTGCACCTGGGGGGGGGGGGTGTGTCCCTCAGCCTGGCCTGTGTCCTTTTGCAGTCTGGGACCCCTCAGGGGATGTCCACCTGCTGGCATGCCTGTCCAGCCTGGGTGAGGGGCTAATGGCTGTTTCAAGCTGCCCACAGCCCCTTCAGGGTTTGGGTCCCTACTGGGGTGCCTGGCTGGAAGCAGGTGTCTGGGATTTATTTAACTTCTATAATTGAAACTTTGTTGCCTTGGTTCCTGCCCCCTTGAAGCCTGGGTTGGCCCTGGCAACCCAAGGTCCCAGACTGGCAGGTATCTGGGGTTTGTTTATCTTCTATAATTGAAACTTCGTAGCCTTGAGTAGAGCTCAGGGCCCAAAGCACCCTGGCTTCCTCCACTGCCCGGGGCAACTCCAGCTCTGTGGCCGCCGCCATCTTAGTTGAGTTAATTTGCATATTTGATCCTAATTGGTGAACATGGCTGGTGGGTGTAATGGAGTGAGGGTTAATTTGCATATTACTCTTTTATTAGATTAGATTATAAATTTAAGTTAATAAAAATCTGAAGATTGAAAACACTCTTGTATATTCACTATTAAGAGAAGCATAACTTAAATTATAAAATTCAATATGCACCACTATAATAAATACTTTCCATCCATAATATAAATCTATTACAAATTCTCAATTTCAAAAACATGAAGAAAAGCTGTATAATTACCATTACAATTTCAAGAGCAGGAAGAATGCCCAACTTTGCCAAAGTTTTGAAAAATGCATCTCTGTTTTGAGGTTGTAATGTCTGAGAAAATGCACAAAACTCCTTGAAAAAATTAACCTGTAATGTTAAAAAGTACAGTGAGACATTGATACACATAAAAGTAAACTTAAGGCACATTGTAATGTGATCAACAACACCCTTCTCAAGGATTTTAAGTCAGCAATCTTTCATTACTTCTTAAAACCCAAGTACCTGATTGTGTTTGAAAAATTAACAAACTGCTGGTAAACAGCAATCACTATTCTTTTCCCTCAAAGCATGGTTTTTATCTCAAGAAAGTTATTATAAGCACATTCATAAGAAAAAAATTTCCAAGAAGCAATTATTTATCATTCATCTATTTAAGCAGTTAGTCCCCTTGCCACTTGTTTAAAAAGAAAAGCATCTCTATACTTGAGTATCTACAACTAAGAAAATGCATGAGTTTGTAGTTCTGTCCTAACATAAATCACATATCTGATTTGGAATTTGTAAGGCACACAGTTTCCCTCATGGAGAGGGGAACACACATCAAAATATCTTAAGAAATTTCTAAAATATATAAAACAATGAGTTTGAGAATAACTATAGCATAATTTAAGTACATATATTTTATCTCATACTCTAATTATAAAAATTTTTCTCTTAACAAATTCATTATCAAAAGCCTGTATGCCAAAAGAGCAAGTTCTCTTTAAGCGTCTGAATTTCAAGAATAAATTACCAATTCACGCCGTTTATCATCATCTGTAGCCTCATCTGTTAGTTGTGCAAAAACTTCGGACAAAAACTTCTCATCTTCCTACATGAGAAAAAAAATGTTAATTTAAAAATTAACATTAATTACTATGAAATACTGAAAGTATAAATTATACTCATTTATGTGACATATACAAATTATGTTTTAATTTTCAAAACTTGACTATACCATTCACTATTAGTTATACATACATTAATATTTCATGTAACTAGAAACGTCAACTATAAAAGAACTCTTTTGGAAAACAAAAATAAATATTCTAGAAGTCATGGATAAATACTCACTTACTTTGACTTAGAGCCTCTTTATCTCCCTTTTAGGGTCTATTTACTCTTAATTTAAACATAATTCAAACAAGTTTAAAGATCTTTAACCCATAGCAGATTAAAACTTTTTTGTGTGTATGTGCTGCATAATTTTAGTAACTAGCTTACATGTAACATGAGATGAAAGAGGTTGAAAATTACTGGTGTAGAGTCTTACAAGTTCTGTGGTCTCCAAGGACACCACTGAACAACAAAACACTACAATAACCGCCTTTCATACTGTTGAGATGAAAGAGATTGAAAATCGCTGGTGTAGACTCTTACATGTAAGGATACAGCTTAACGACAATACTACCATAACTGTTTTTCATACTGAACACATATACCATTTTTAGAATTAAATCAGGCTTTAAAAGATTACTTAGTCCAATTTTAATTTCATAAGATTTAGTTACAAAGAGTGAATTTACCTGTGAACAGCTAGTAACAGAGATAGATTTAGAATCCAAGTCTCTTGTATAATAAGATTTTTGTCATTCCCACCCAATAAAATGAACTACAGGATAGCACTCTACTACAAAGTTATGAAACAAATCAAGGCCACATACACATGCACACACACACACACACACACACACACACACACTAGAATGGGACAAATCTACTAAGTAACATTTAATATGTTAAATCCTACACTTGAGGCCCAAAACCTCTAAAACAGAATGAAGGGCCATATGTTTATCATCAGTTGTTTTCGAAAAGGTATTGGAAGATTTTACATATTTAATTAGTAACTGGAATGAAAGGTTAAAAATTTCTCTTTCAGTGCTGAAATCTTGACATGGTCAAAAGTATGTTAAAAAAACGAAATCCCTGATTTTACTGGATTTGTTTTTAGCTCAACTCTCATCAGTGGAATTACATGTAACATGTTAAAATGTCAACATTTGAGAGAGCTGTCTTATAACTTATTCTAAATAGGTTCTTAATCTGTAGCTGTCTGTGTGGAAATTTCCTCACTTTTTTGGCTTTTAGGAATTTAATTTGCAAACATTTTCAAGTATATTTCTGAATTCTGGGCACAAGGGGTTTTGAACAACTAGAAAGTTCAGGTCAACTAAAATATTATGCTTCTATCATGCTAAAAAGAATCTCAACATGTATTACAGTACATACTAGGAGCCAATGACTACACTAAATAATTTCAGTTAAATAACTTGTTAGTCTAGGACTTATGTAGCTTTACACTTCCTCATTTTGGTCCAGTCTTATGTTCACTTGCCTCATATAACTTAGTAACAGCAGGTTAATCAACATTTAAGCTACACCACAAAAAGGATTATTTGGAAATACTTACTACCAAGCCACAAAATTTTTACATGGAAATCTCAGAGTTGGGCTGTAAGAAATGAGCCATTAAGAGGCCAATGGCCATAAGCTTAATTACTTTCTTCTCACACACTGCTGAAAATAGAATTCTGCATCATGGCTGGCACATAAGAATTAATCAAGTGGTAAGCCCTAAATTCTAGTATCTGGCTATTTTATCAAATACATTTCATGGATCAGAAATGAGTAACTTTCCTTTTTAAAGTTACACTTGATTTATATAATTATAGCCTTCACAAATAAGCCTGTGATTAAACTTATAAAATGACATACAAAATGTTATAAATATTTATAAATTAGTTTGCATAATTAATTTTTTAAAAAACACACAGATTTTGGTAATCAATGCTCTGAAGTCAAAAGCAGTCATTTGTAAGATGCATTTCAGCTTCTGTCACTGGGTCCGTTACAGCAGCTATATTGACTGTGGGTCTACTTTCTGACTTTTTTCTATCAGGAAGTGAAATGGCATCCTGAATTGTAGAGTATGATTTTTAAAAATTAGTTCCCATAGCCCTTGTTGGTTTGGTTAAGTGGATAGAACGTCAGCCTGCAGACTGAAGGGTTTCGGGTTTGATTCTCATCAAGGACACATGTCCCGGTTGCGGACTCGAACCCCAGTAGAGGGCATGCAGGATACAGTCGATCAATGATTCTCTCTCATCATTGATGTTTCTCCCTCTCCTCTCCCTTCCTCTCTGAAGAGAAAAAAAAAAAAAAAAAAAAAAAAAAAAAAAAAAAAAAAAAAAAAAAAAAAAAAAAAAAAGCAGGTCCCATGCATTGTAAATGAAACGTAATGTGTAAATCTAAGTTCTCTCACATTTATTACTGTGGAGTAACAAAAAACTGCTCAGTAAAAAAATGATCTGGAGAAGTAAACGCTACATGAAAGGTAAAGTAACAATAATAGGAAGGTGAATAACGGTTGAAGTATCATAAAATGGAATCTCATTACTAAATACTAAGCCAGAGATTCTCAACTCTGGTCTTAGGACACCCCTAAACTCTTAAAAATTACTGAGGGGCCCAAAGAGCTTTTACTATGTGGGTTATGTTTACCAATATTTACCACACTTAAAACTGAGACATTAAAAAATATTAATTAATTTAAAGGCAAGCTATTATGTTTATATAAATATTACTTTTATGAGAACACTTAACTCCAAAATTTAAATATTTAGAAAGAATGGCTGTTTTACATTTTTGCAATTCTCTCTAATGTTTGCCTTAACAGAGGACACTAGATTCACATATCTTCTTCAGCATTCAGTCTGCTGAGATGTGCTGTTTTGGTTGAAATATAATGAAGAAAATAGAGCCTGACACTGACATGAAGCTGGAAAAAGGAAAAATCACAGACCTGCCTAAAAGGGCTCCAGGGATCCTGAGTCATCCATGGGCCATACTTGAGAACTACTACACTAAGTATATAGTTGCTGTTCAATAAACTTAGTGACTCATATGGAAATAACGGCGACAGTTATATAGGAAACTGTGCATAGCATTCTATCACAAGTGAAGAAAACTCTTCACAATCATGTTTACTACACTGTTAGGATTTAAAAGATTAACATGATAAATGTGGTATAAAACTCCTATTTTACAACTCAAGGAGACAGAATAAAATCAACCTCACATAGCAAATAATCTAATTATTATTTCCTGAAAATGAATGTTTTTCAATCCTGCCTGCACATTGTAATTATTTGGGCAGTTTTAAACACTCATACTTATACATTTTCCAAGAATAACTAAGTCTCACAAAATGGAATAAAAGATGATTTTAAAATAGCTGCTCCTGTTTGGGATGATGGGAAAGTTTTGAAAATGGACAGAGGTGAATGTACTTAATGTTAAGAATTGTACACTTAATGGTTAAAATTGTGAATTTTATGTCATGTATATTCTACCACAATTTTTAAAAAGGAAGAAAAAAGTTAAATAAAACCCAGCAACATCATAGGACACTTAAAAATATAAAAGGTTACATTAAGATTCTCCTTCAGAAAGCCATGAGATAAAACCAAAGAAATCTTTCAAAAAGGAATGAACAGCAGCTTGAACAATTAATGAAACTAAACATCTGAAAACAAAATTATGAAGAGCACCTTAGTTTACTTACCTGCAACATGCTGACTATCTCAACTTTGTTGAAGAAAATAAAAGATGTAAGAGTAGAAAGAAAATTCTCTTCAAAAACGGATGGCGTCGGCAAAATGATGTCCTGAATGTATTGCACCCTGTAAGTCTGATGTATTTTTTGCCTTAGTTCAGAGTCTGTTATTGGTATAACTTCCTTAAACTTTGCAGTTTTGGTCAGGAATTCTCTATGCCTTTTTGGCTGAGCCAAAGCAGGGTCATATTCAAGGCATCCCACAACATCCATGATACACTCATCAGAAAACATTACCTCAAACAGAGTTGCCTTATTTAGGAATAAGATCCCTCTAACAATTTCATACAAATGGTGTAAGCCTTCAGTGTTTTCTAGGTTCTCACAAGCTTGGAAGAGCTGCAGTAGTTTTTTAATATAGCCTTCATTTTCCAAGGCCAGAGCCAGCTTTTCCCTACGGATAGGTGAGGAGAGAACTGAGGTAACTAAGTCAGCAATCTCTTCAAGTTTATTGAGTTCACATGTGGGCAGATCAATCAGATGACTAGTTTCAGGCATTTCTTCAAATCGTTCTTCTTCTGATTCATCAATGAGGTCCTGTGTGACTTCCACTGATGGATCCTTACCTTGAACCTGAAAATATCCAAATATAGCTGGTTACCTTAAAATATAAATACATTCAAATTTTTGGAAATCATATTACTGACCATTGCGCTTAAGTAAAAATAAAGAAACTATCTACTCCCAGTTAAGAAAAGTGTAATGATTTAGAGCCATACGTCAAATAAGCGAATCAGAAGATTCACACTACAATTTCTTTGGCCACTTTATTACACTATGTGGACTATTACTGGGAAGATTTAGGGGAAAAAATGACTGCAGTCAGATGCATAAAACTACTAAGAACCTTCAGTGATAAGAATCACTTGAGGGAAAAGCTGATGTCAATGAAAATGACAAGTCAAAATCCTATATAATAAAAGGCTAATATGCAAATTGTCCCCTCAACCAGGAGTTCAACAAGGGGGTGGGGCCAGCCGGCTAACCACCCATGGCCTCCCCTCCCCTAGCAGCCCCTCCCCCAATCACCTTCCCAACCCCGATTGGGGGTGGGGCCAGCTAGACCCACCCATGCACGAATTCGTGCACTGGGCCTCTAGTAGACTATAACATGATATCACAGTAGGCAACCACTTTATAGGAAACTAGAGGCCCTGTGCATGAAATTGCTGCACTGTTGGGGTGGGAGGTGGTCCCTCAGCCTGGCCTGCCCTCTCAGGCTTGGACATCTGACGGCTTAGGTCCCCTGCAGGGATGGGCCTAAGCCATCAGTAGGACATCCTTAATGCTGCTGCAGAGGTGGGAGAGGCTCCCGTCACTGCTACTGTGCTCGCCAGCCATGAGTCCAGCTTCTGGCAGAACGGTGCTCCCCCTGTGGGAGCGCACTGACCATCAGGGGGCAGTTCCTGCATTGACTATCTGTCCCCTGGTGGTCAGTGTGCATCATAGCAACCGGTTGTTCCACCATGGGGCCAAAATCAGCTCTCTGACATCCCCTGAGGGGTCCCATATTGCGAGAGGGTGCAGGACAGGCTGAGGGACCCCACTGGTGCATGACTGGGGCCAGGGACAGTTGCTGGAGGTTGGCCAACCAGGGAAGGATTACGGGAGGGCTCCAGGGAGTATCTAGCCCGTCTTGCTCAGTCCCAATCAGCTAGACCCCAGCAGCATGCTAACCTACTGGTTGGAGTGTCTGCTCCCTAATCGTCAGTGCACGTCATAGTGACTGGTCGACCAGTCGATTGTCTACCTCCTGGTGGTCAGTGCACATCATAGCAAGCAACTGAGCAGCCTTAGCATGTCCTTCGATATTATGCTTTGATTGAACAGATGACTAGACACTTAGCATATTAGGCTTTTATTATAGAGGATGGCAGCTAAAATGAATGTTACGATTAATTTAAAATTCCAGTGACTGTTCACAGCAAAGATTTACCTAGGGAGACATAACTATTAAATGTAATGTGGGTGCAGCCACTGTGGAAAGCATATGGAGTATTAAAAATGGAACTGCTTTATGACCTAGCAATTCTACTTCTGGGATTATATCAGAAGAAACCTGACACTAATTTGAAAGAATATATGCATTCCTATGTTCATTGCAACATTATTTACTATAGTCAAGATTTGGAAGCAGCCCAAGTGTCCATCAGTGAATGAGTAGATTAAAAAGCTGTGGTACATTTATGCAATGGCATACTAACTGGCCATAAAAAAGAAGGAAATCTTACCCCTTTTGACAGCATGAATGACCTGGAGAGCATTATGCTAAGTGAAATGAGCCCATTAGAGAAAGATAAATACCATATGATTTCATTTATATACAGACTCCAATTGAATAAAAATAAACTGACAAAATAGAAACAGACTCATACATGGATAACAGACTAACAGCTGTCAGAAGGGAGAGGTGTTTGATGAGCTAGGTGAAAAAGGTGAAGGGATCAAGCAAAAAAAAAAAAAAACACAAAAAAAACAACAACAAAAAATCCCCCAAAAACTCATAGACAATAGTATGATGATGACCAGAAGGAAAGAGGAATGAGGGAAGTAGAAGGGGGTTAAATGGTAATGGAAGGAACTTGACTTGGGGTGGTAAACACACAATATATCAATGATGTATTATAGAACTGTACACCTAAAACCTACATAATTTTAGTAACAGACGTCACCCTAATAAATAAATTCAATAAAAAATGAAAAAAAAATGTAATGTGGAATCCTGAATGGGATCCTGGAACAGAAAAAGGATACTGGATTTTAAACTGAGGATATCTGATTAAAGAATGAGCTTTAGCTAATAACAGTATAATAATAATAACTGATAAATATTTAGTTCATTAATTGTGTAAGATGCCAATAACAGGAGAACCAGGGGTTGTGATGTCAGGGAGGGGAGTACACAGAAGCTCTACTTTCTGCTCATATTTTCTGTAAATCTGAATCGTTTAAAATAAAAACTTTATTTTAAAAAATTCCAGTTTTCTGAGAGTTACCATTTATCCTATATCATGTAAATTCTTCACAAGTTGAAGCCATGAGCACTTTTGATCATAAGTTCCTGGTAGAGTATTCATGAACATTAGGCAAATGGGTGATAAAATATATAAAATCTTAAAGCTTTAGAACATAAATATTTAACTTTTTGTTTGTTGTTGAAAGATCTTGACATTTTACAGGGTATTAAAATCTGAAGTGATAAACAAAACTATGATAACTAAAAAAAATTTTAAGTAAAAAATTTTGCTGTAAAATATAGAATTTCTAGATTAGGCTACCAAAATCTCACATGAAGACATTACCTCTCCACATAAACATCTTCTAGGTAAAAAGGAAAGCATATAAATGTTAAGTTAAATATTATTCAAAGACATTTACCTGACAAATTTTTTCCCAGATCTCATCACAGCCAGCTTTTTCCTGAAAACTTAGAGCCAGATCATAGTTTTCTGCTTCTGACCAAACGATTAATGTATCCTGTTTAAAAACAAAGACTTCTAGATCATCACACTTAAAAAGAAACAAAATATAAAAAAGACAAAAAACCCCCCAGGAAACAGCAAAGCAATGACAAATGCTCTCTCATAAGTGCAGTTAATGGACATTTGATTGACACCTTATAACTATTTTGTTACCCATTGAAACTTTAGTAATATACTGGCAATGAAATAGTAGCTTTGTCACTAAAATTGACATTGAGCAATATTGTAAAACAAAAAAGACTAAAACAGGTTAGCAGGCTCTGGCTCATGTTACCAAGATAATGTCTAATGGAAAGTCTAGCCATTCTTGGCTAAACTGTAAGTAGTTATTCTAATCATCTACTTTCTATTGTTTCCAGAAAGTCAGCTGTTCCACTCATTAACCACCTACAAGTTTATTTTTTCCTTAAGCCAGCTGTCAACTGGTAGCAAATAGGCTAATAGCTAAAAATATCTTAAGGTTTAACCCTTTCTATTTTTGCTTTTAAAAAACACACCTGGAAAAAAGCCTTCAGAATATTAAGAAATCTAACCTAATAAAAGAGTAATATGCAAATTGACCCTCACTCCAAGACACCTAAGCCATGCCCACCAGCCAAGCCACGTCCACCAGCCTATCAGAGGACCTGTATGCAAATTAACCCAGCCAAGATGGTGATTAATTTGCATACACAGGCAGGAGCAAAGACTGGAGACAGCCTAGAAGGAAGTCAAGTGCTGCAGAAGAGAGTGAACTGGCAGAGAAGGGAGGGAGGGAGGCAGCGGAGACGGGAGGGAGCAAAGTGGGGGAGACGGGAGGGAGCAAGACAGCAGAGACAGGAGAATACGAGGCAGCAGAGACGGGAGGAAGCAAGGCAGCAGAGAAGGGAGGAAGCGAGGCAGCAGAGACTGTGAAGACGGGAGGGAGCAAAGAGGCAGAGAAGGGAGGGAGCTGAGGCAGCAGAGAAGGGAGGAAGCGAGGCAGCAGAGAGGGGAGGAAGCGAGGCAGCGGAGAAGGGAGCGAAGCCTACCTTGCGGACTTCGCTCCCTTCTCTGCTTTGCTCTGGCTCAAGAAGCCCTATTCTTGCAGGAATCTTCCTGCAATGGGCCTCTAGTATAAAATGAAGGCAAAATGAAGAAAACTTGCTTTATCTGTACTACCAAGAACACCTAGTTCAGCAGCTTAGGTTGTAGAAAAATTAAGAACCACTGGTTCAGCTAAGTACTCTCCCAGAATGCCCTTAATTATATCCTCACCAAAACGTTAGTTATAGATTTAGGAAAAAGTTTTCAATCCCTTTATTAAAAACTAAGGTCTGGGTTTAAACTAAAACACACATACATGTTTCAAACACTAAAATCACTGCAACACTCAAATAAAATGAAAATTCTTTTAGGATACATAATGAAAGATTAATATGGCTAAAACTGTAATTTTCAAAATATGAATATTTGAATTTATACCCTAATTAGCAAAAATATAACCAACAAAAACACCTTATTTAATAATTGTTCATCTGACCTCGTACTAAAAAATATAAAATTGACAGTGAGTCCCAGATTAATAAAGACAAAGTCTTCAAAATAAAAACTTTTCAATATTGTGGAAATTCTAACCAGTAAATAAACAAATATGCTTTAATTAATCCAGGCCTCAGATACTACCTATTCTGCTGTGTGATCAGGTAAAAAGAACAGGTGAAAATCAGTTTTCTAGCTTTTGCCTAGTTATGCTTCTTGGAAGGGAAATTTGCCACCAGATTATAAAATTTTATCAGGTCACACTTTTTAAAAAAAACAAAACATTTTATTGATTTTTGATTTTTTTACAGAGAGGAAGGGAGAGGGATAGAGAGTTAGAAGCGTCGATGAGAGAGACATCGAACAGCTGCCTCCTGCACACCCCCTACTGGGGATGTGCCCGCAACCAAGGTACATACCCTTGACCAGAACTGAACCTGGGACCCTTGACTCCACAGGCCAATGCTCTATCCACTGAGCCAAACCAGTAAGGGCTCAGGTCACACTTTTATTTTAAAACTCTCAGTGGCTCCCCCATCTATAGGAGAGGTTTTGAAACCTTTTTTTTTTTTTTTTAACAAACCCAGCAAAACTCTTTTTACAAACAAAATTTACAAAAAATCTCCATGTTAAAAAAAATAAAAGATAAAAACAGTGCTAGTTAGGTTAAAGCACTAAGACACCTGCTCAGGGTCTATGTACTTTCCTGTCCCTGAGATGTCTTAGATCCCTCTTCAAAACA
The DNA here is from genome assembly GCA_004026665.1 of Murina feae. Classification (NCBI taxonomy): domain Eukaryota; kingdom Metazoa; phylum Chordata; class Mammalia; order Chiroptera; family Vespertilionidae; genus Murina; species Murina feae. Next base: position 24,461 of record PVJC01002062.1, on the reverse strand, counting down.
GCTTCATGAAGAGTGGTCTCCAAAACATTTTTACCTGTGCTCAAATTACTTATATTTATACAGGAACATAATATTAGTAGAGTAATACTTTTAAAAACATACACTAAAATAGAAATAGAAGGTTTACATAAAGATAAAATAAATAATACTTTTAAATGTTTGAATTATAATTTCTCTCTACCATTAACATTTTAAGATGCAGTATACATTTAGGGCACAGTATACTCATAAATGACAGTAGACACAAATCCATACTTAACATCACTGTTTTAATAATTCTGAATTTTTGAGATGGGTAACTTCTTGTAAGATCTATGTTATCATTGTTTGAAATGTCAAGTTTAATTATTACCTTGTTCACTTGCACTTACATTATTGTTACCAACCATTTTTTAAGGCATTTATTTTGTTAGGGTTATAGGTTAGTTTAAATTGAAAAATACCTGTAAACAGTTACCTGCACAGATAGGCTACAATAATTCACAATAGGTGAAGAACTCTTTTCATAGAAATGTCACTCTACTCTCAGAATACCGTATCTGTTTTTGACTCTTGACAATGTGACTTTATATTAAATATTTAGCAAAAGAATTTCTGAAAACGGGTTTCTTCTCAAATTCTAGTGCTTCAAACTTTGCATTCCACTTTGGAGAGAATGAAATTCAAAACCTTTATTCCAGGCACCAAAGCCTTTTTAATTTTGGTTCCAATCTACCTTCTAAGGGAAAATCCAGGTAAGCAGCAAAGTCTTACTTAAGGTTACCCAAATCCTCCTCTTAATCATTTTCTTTTGTCCTTTCCTTCCCATTCCTAATGGAAACTTTTCCCACTAAACCAGTCAAAATCCCTGAAACTAAATGGGATTTTCATTTAGAATCCTTTTTCAATTCAGAAAGGATTGAATTTGGGAAATGCCTCTTCTTTGGGGGCAGATCTGGAGCGAAGCCCAAGAACGCTTATTGTTAACTAGGATACGAGGTAATTCTTTGGTAAGTCAAATTTGAGAACCTGACCTAAGTGTATCTCTAGTTGATACACCGAGGATAGGAAAGTGCCATTGGAATATGCACCTTTCAGCTCTAATACCTACTCCAAATAGGTGACGAACTCCATTCTTCCTTCTGTCCCTTCTCTATACTGTTGTTGCATTTAAAAAAATTACTGGGAAGAAGCACTCCTTAGAATTGTTTATTCCATGGGTTAGTGTAAAAGCTCCTATGTGAGCACAGAGTTGGCACAAGAATATATAAAACAGAATGAAGTGTCAGCCTATCCAAAAAGCCTAAAGCCAAGTACAAGTTTTCATAGTAAGGTCTGATTTTTACCATTGTGCTTTGTGATATATTTTTTGCTCATTTGTGTAGCACACATATCTTTGGGACATTATTAATGCCTTTGTTTAAACCAAGAGAAGCTTATAAAGTTTTTCCTCTTCTATTAACTAAAACATTTAATCATCACTATATCCCTGTGGAAATCAGATTTAAAAAAGCTTGCAGGGAGAATAGAAAAAGTTGCATTTGGTCTCGTCCTTTAAAAAAAATAAGGTGATTAATGTCCATGTCTTATCCCCAGCCAAGCCCAAGATGGGAATAAGACATGAGCTAGAGAAACTTGACAACATAATCTTTACCAAATCAGGTTTTCACAATGTAGTATTACTATAAGAAACTGTTATTTTCAATCTTATATATTAATACACATTATTGAGCATATATTGTTGAAATCAGAGGTTCTTAATCCAGAGTCTAAATGATACTTTAAAACTGTATCACATCTCTTTTGGGTAAAGAGTTTCCAGTTTTTAATATCATATTCACAGAGACACCTGTGACACATTTAAAAGGATCTTACAAACCAATGGATTGTCTGTTTACTTTTCCAGTACTGATCCACTTCATTAATATGAGTAAATTCAGAGTCATGAAATGTCTGAAACACCACAGTTGCTAGACCAACCCTTTATCTGCCCCTATTAATTCTGACAAAATTCAATAGAGAGATCTTAAGTTTTCTAAAAGGAATTTTTAAAAAGGGAAATATAAGTATCAGGTTTACAGAATTTAATATGTAGATTCAAAATAAATTTGAAAGTATGAAAATGAGTGAGTTTATCCAGATAAATAATGTAGCATGTAACTCTCTAGTAGTTCTAATAGTTAACCTAGTTCCTCTAAGATGCATTTTTAAAATATAGTATGGTAAAACATATAGGCCAAGACAGACATAACACTACTTATAAACAGTAGTAATAGCTTATCTTTCCCAAGTAAGTGATATATATGAATACAAGTAGAATAATCCTCAACTAGAATTAGGACCCAACTCCAAATTTTACGGTCCACTATTTCTGTGACTTTCATCAAAGTATTTCACCTCTGATCTTATTTCCACTAAAGAGAGGAAAATGCTGCCTACATTGGGCTTACTATAAGATTATGATGAATACAGTTCTCTCACTGAACTTATGTGTCAGGTACGTTTTTCATACATTAATTCACAGCTATTCTACAATGTAGGTAGTATCTCTATTTAAAAGATGAGATTCAGAGAAAATTTGCTCAAAATCACACAACTAGAAATAAAATTAAACCCACATTCCTATTACTATGCCACATGATAAATATGATCAAATTCTAAAAAAATCCATAAAATTCTAACTTTGCTTCCCAAGCTTCTCCTCTGTGGCATTATCTAGGCATCCTCCCTAAACACATAAATAAGAAAAACCTGTCTCCATCTGATTCCCAGATTCCTCCTTGGTCCCACTCCAAAATCACCACCCAGAACACAACTCTACCTATCACCTCACCCAATCCTTCAAAGTTAATTGTTCATATCTTCTACTCATGCAACTGATCTATAATTCGAAGTACAGAGTGAATTCTGCTCATTACAAATTCATGCTGTCATTCAAAGCATCATTCAAAATTATAGAAATCTCATTCTCCCTTGTATACTCGTTAGTCCATTCCCCATAATGACTCTCAGGCTAAACCCCAATACCCTTAATTTCATTGTTTTGTGTTTTTTTTTTTTCAATTAAGAGCTAGGTACAATAAATATATGATCATTTTTATCTGTACCTTAATCTTAACAGATATCTACTAACCAAAACCTAGAATATTTGCAATCTTTCTCTTGCAGGATATGGAACAGCCATTTGGAATGGCTGTTCTTTCCTTACCAAAATTCTGTTCTTCTTTGATTTGAAGACATTTTCCTGATTCTCTACTTTTTCCAATTGCTTAATCTTCCTTTACTGAATCTCCCTTTTTTCTGATAATCAAACACCTAATCCAGCAGTATGCCATCAAATCTATCTCCAATACATGTTTCAAATCCATCTTTTTCCATTTCCACTGCCATAACCGCTAACCTGACCCAACATTATCTTTTGCTTTGCCTATGCTGCGATCTCTCAACTAGTATCCCATCCCAGTAACTGGCCTGCTTCCATTCCACAGATTAATGTTACTATTTTAGATTATGTAATTCCTTGAATGAAAACTGTCAGAAATGTTTAAATGGACTTAAAAAAAACAAACTAAAGATAGTGACCAACCCATAAGCATCACTCATCCAAGTATTACTGGATGTATAAATTAATTTGGACAATTCAACAAGGCTCTGTCTTAAGCTCTATTCTATTCTATGCTCTCGAAAAGGCGGTCCCTTCTTGCAGCTAAAAATATCATTTAATGATTCTCAAATTAGAATCTCCTACAACAAACTCTTACCGAATTTCTAGTCTGGTGTGTTCTTTATAAGACTTTTCCATTCTACAATCATTTTAAAGCTTAAATTAAAATAAAAAAGCAAGGCACAGAACTATTTATGGCATGATACATCTATGCCAATAAAAGAAATATCTGTGACTATACATTTTTTTCATATATGAATAAAACCTCTAGGAAGATATACAAGAAAATGGTAACATTGATAGCTTTTAGCAAGGGAAACTGTATGGATAGAGTCCAGTTGGGTGACTTTACCATCAGCCCTTCACCCAGGCTGGCCAGGCATGTCAGCAGGTGGACATCCCCCAAGGGATCCCAGATTGCAAGAGGGCACAGGCCGGGCTGAGGGACCCCCTTCCCCCGCCCGAGTGCACAAATTTTTGTGCATCGGGCCCCTAGTCTATAATAAAAGGTAACATGCTAATTAGACTGGTTGTCCTCCTGGACAAAGCCGGGGCTGTGAGGTAAACCCGGATCCTGGGTGCAGAGGAAGCCGGTGCAGGCAGCTGGGGGAAGGCCTTTTCTTGCATGATTTTCATACATCGGGCCTCTAGTTTTTTGTTTTCTTAAAAAAAAAATATATATATATATATATATTTTATTTTTTTACAGAGAGGGAGAGGGATAGAAAGTTAGAAACATCGATCAACTGCCTCCTGCATACCCCCTACTGGCGATGTGCCCACAACTAAGGTACATGCCCTTGACCAGAACTGAACCTGGGACCCTTCGGTCCGCAGGCCTACACTCTATCCACTGAGCCAAACCAGTGAGGGCGGGCCTTTAGTTTTTAATTAACACTTTAAGCGCCCAGCCTGTTTTGTCTTCCGGACGGAAAGTATAGTGTCTGTCACCGGTGACTGGGTACTTAATGTGTTAATAATGTGAATGTATTATCCATTTAAAATAAGCCTCTAACCAAATAATTAATGTAAACCTGCTTTCTTCTCAACTTCCCAGTTTTTTTGGGGAACCATCATTTTCCTCTTTTCAAGATTCAAAAACACTACCAGTAACTTCTGATTCCTTTTCTTTCTTATATAACCATTCACCAAATCTTCCAGTACTTTCTTGAAAATATACTGGAGTTCTCCTCCTCCTTTCCCATTCCATTTACTACACTGAAACACTTTCATTTTCTTAAATCTGAATTATTGTAAAAGGTTGTGCCATCTAAAGCTATTGTTTCCCTCCGCATCCCCAATTCATTATTCATGACTTTGCCATTCTCCTTCCGAAACACAGTATCACTTTCTTCATGTTGGGTCCCTGCTCAAGAACCTATAATTGGGTCCCTTTTGTTTAGCAAACCAAGCTCTCAAATACGAAAGTAGGCTGCAAATAGGCTTAATACCTTTTGTATTAGGTGTACTATTTCTGTCTCTATCACAGTTCCTGTCACAGATACTGTACCACCAACCAGAGTGAAGTTTTTCTTAATAATTCTGGCCGAAATCAATCTTTTCTAATTTTCTACTGCCCAAGTCTGTGGAATACAAGTTGCTTTTCATAACATTTTGTGCTGGCATATATACCTACTGTATAGTCACTAAACTTAGCCTTTCTGTGCCCTAGTTACCATACTGTAAAATTCTTTTATCATCTTTCAATGGAGTTAAAACACTTTATCAGCTATTTTATTATCATTCTGTAATTGTTTCACCTGTTAGGTCGTCTCCCAATAAAACCAAGGATAAGAACTTCCTTATACTTTTTTCCTAAAGCCAATGAACATAAATTGTGTTGTATAAAAAAGGTACATATCCCAATGACACTTTCAAGACCAGCAGGGCTGAGTCTACATAACTTAAAAAAAAAATTGTTGGCAAATGTATCAGGCACTTTATTAACCATTTAAAATAAGCTGTACAGTAATTCTCTTCCCTTTCCAATGTGTGTATTGGCTCCTTTCAGGTAAGAGTATCTTCTCCTTCCCATTTACTACTTCAGTATTGTCCACAATATGCAAGAAAAATAATGTAAATCATGACAGCCTACCGATATCAAGTATTTGACATTCGACTAAACTCCAATTTATTTTGAACACACAATTACTTAGCTCATTTTAGAACTATGTTAAAAAATATTCCTCTGAATTTATTCAATGTATTTTAATATAGTAACATATCCTATAAACTATGGATGTCTCATTCATTACTTTTTTAAAAATTAAAATCCATTAATGATCAATATACTTCATATATACATTTGGAAATAAATTATTTCTAGACTAATTTACTGAATAACTTAAATGACATTCTACAAAAGGTAGAACTTAGAAAAGTAGCCAATGTGTTTGGAAATCCCAGTTTGTGTAACTTGGTAAAAAGTGCAAACGGAACAAGATTTTGATGAAAATATGAAAAATTGTTCAAAGTTTAACATAACCCCTAAGTGGCTCTTGGATATATATTAGAAAAGTGCACTCAATTTAAACAAAAATAAAGAAAATAAAACAAGTGACCTCACTTACACAGGTTTATCATTCTTACATTCAAGCTTTTCCATATTATTCTCATTGCCAAAGAGTTTTCTTAAACTTTAATGTTTTTAGTAAAAGTATCTCAATTAGAAAACAAAATATAGTCCAGTAGTGTATTATTTGAATGTGATTAATTACAGAAAACATTTTCCTAATAGCACACTTTTTTGTTTATTAAGATTTTTTTCCCCTCCAACACTTTAATTTTCTAGTGGCATTAATACTACAAACAAAACCATGTCCCAAAGTTTCTAAATACCACTGTGTATTTTTGGACTAATGCTGGGGAACTATTTTATATACCAACCTCTGCCATAATGTGTTCTTTCCAATAGTTAACAATAGCCAAAACATCTTGAAAACAATCTGAGAAGAATCTATATTACAACTAGTTTGTAGGGAGCCACATTAAAACCGCAATTCCTGAGAATTTTATATTCATACAGATAGAAACAAAATTTCACAAAATTTAGTATTTCTTTCCCCCAAAATAAGCAGGCAAACAAAAAACCTCCTAAGTGGCTATCTGCCAAAATTCAGGGCAAAGAGTGAACCAACTGTCTAGCTGACTTAGAAATTATATTTAGTGTGCTATACTTTAAAATGTCTAAGGTATAGGAAACATCTTCAAGTATTCAAAACAGGACAAATGTTTGATTCTCCATCAGGAAGGACACATATTTTCCAAGTAGAGGAAAAAAACCCCTAAATCATTTAGTTTAAATGAATATTGAAAACTAAAAAATATTTCAAAGAACTGATTAAGAATATATTGCATACACAAAACATTTGTTTAACAGTAAGACTTTTACTAATTATGCATTATGCAACAGACATAGTTTCATTCCTCCAACAGAAAGTATTTGTTTCTGGGTATTGAAATTTTCATTGGCCTTGAAGGAAGTAGGCATCCATGATGTAAATATCTAAACATAATTTATCTTTTCCTTCAAAAATCTCTGCCATATTCACTTTACATACCACACACACAAAAATAAAACTGAAAATAATCCAAATGTCTAACAATAGGTGTATACCATACATCAGAATACTGTACAGTGGCTTTTCATTTTTTTTTAAAAACACACAACTAGATCTACATTATTAACATGAACAAATCTCCAAAATAACGTTGAGTGAAAAATGAAAGTTGCAGGATACATGTAAGAGTGCTAGGTCAATTGTATCAGTTTAAAAACAAACAAAAGACTACATATTATTTATGGATACATACATATGCAGAAAAGGTATAAAAGCATGTACAGAAATAATACACATCAACTTCAGAATAGTGGTTATCTATAGAGAATGGATAGAATGAGATGGGTACAAAGGGGGCTTTCACTACCCACAAAGTTGAAAATTACAAAAAGATTTGAAACAAATATGATATGTTAACATTGTTCAATCTGGTGGTGTTTACACAGAAACTCATCATATTATTCTCTATACTTTTCAATTTTGAAATCTTTCATAATAAAAATAAAAACATTCACAGAATAAAGAAAAAGGTGAATCACTGCTGCCATTTCCAGATTAAATAATTTGGTATGCTAAAACACAACACAGGTTTTCTTTTCCCAAATAAGACAATAAATATTAACAGAAAACATTATATAATTGACAATGTACTTTAGTAAAGTACCACTGATTATTATATTGAAAAATACAACAATTAAAGAACAGGATTTCAATGCTTCTACTTCGAAACTCTACCTTTGCTTGAGTCAAAGGATCTAATTTCACACCACGAACAGGCTTTCCTTGCTTTAGAGAGTACCCTTTTGAATTTTCTTGTATGCCACTTCCTTTAAATGTGGTTGAGAATAAAGGGCTAGTGTACAACAGGGTATAGCAGAGACCTGGCTAACTGGAAGTTAAATAAGACTAATGAATACATTGTATTCTCATATAAACTAACAATGGCTCAATTCAAAGATAATAAATTATTTCCAGTACATAAACTTTAACTTTTCAGTTTGAAACTTTTAACCTGTAAGGGAAATATATATGGTTTGTCACTTTGTTTACCAAACATTTTTTCTTGTCAGGAAAGCTTTCCCATCTTTGTCAGATTAATACTTCCTTGATCACAGATGAAGTCTTTCAAATTAAAGATAAACAACTACTTGCCTGTTGTTTCTGATATGCAGTGTTTGGATTTATCTTTGATTCCAAGAGTAGTGATCCTGAAAGATAAAAAAAAAAAAAAAATAACATGTATAAGTTTCAATTTATAAAACCTGAATAAAAAAATCAGAGTCCACATTAAAAAAAAAAAACATAGCATGTTCCCCTCATTCAGTTAGACAGCTGAAGTATTCACATTTTCCACTCCAGATCCATTTAGAACATATCATCCTATTCCAAGAAACCCTTAAATGGGGGTGAAAAAAATCCACCTAAGACAAACATTCAGACCAAGAATAAAAGGATGTAATACTTTAAAACAATAACGAATTTAAATAAACAAATAAAGACTATAAGGAGACTTTGATGACTATTTAAAGTTTTATTGAAATGAAATTTTAAGGTCTAAATGACCACTTGAAGCCAAACTCTTTTTTTTTTTAAACAGTTATTTTATTGCATTTCCAGTTTAACAAATAAAACAAATCACAAAGGACCACAAGTACACAAATTACAGAACTCCTTTTCTCCTGAACAACAAAAAGGACACCGCATGTTGACATACACGCCCGTGACTCCTTAAAGGAAAAGTACAAGCGTACAAAATACATCACGAAAAAACCTAAGGTAGTTGCGTCCCTCCTGTCGGCACATTCGTTCCAGATTACAAGGAGAAAGGCGTTCTAAATAGGACCGTACATTTCATGGTTTATAAGAACACTTGCCCCATGACTCGTACAATAAATGAGCCAACGAATAACGTGTTCATCACTGTGTGCTTTGGTGCCCTGCCTCGTTCAGGGTGCGAAGACTCCACAGGCCCCTCCGGAGGCCCCCCGGCCTGGGGGGTGAACGTGCTCGTGCGCGGGTCGTGGCAACAGTCCGCCCCGACCCCCGGCTTCCACAGGTGCCCGGTGCTTTTCCCCAGCACCTGTCGGCTGTGGCAACCGGGGGGCTCGGTGGGAACATCCGTTCAAGAACAAAGACTCAGAAAGTTCCGGGGGACCTTTTGTATCAGACACAGACTCGGGAAACACGGAGAGAGGAGGGAGCACGGGCTCCCCAACGGGGCAGCCATCAACACCCTGCGGGCTCCCTCCCCTCTCCTCCGCGCTCTCCCCTCTTCCAAGGAAGAGACTGGAGAGGAAGGGGTCAAATCCGTAACCGGGACAGGAGGCGGGGGAGCAGAGGGCAGGCGTCGGGCCGGGGGTACACGCGGACGGAGTGGTTGGTTTTTGCCGTGCAGAAGCGCAGAAACAAAACCAAGGCTCTGAGAGCGAGGCGGCGGGCCCAGCACCCCGCCTCCGGCCCGAGCCGTCCCCCCCTAGCCTACCGTCCCAAAAACCTTACCGTCGGACTCCGCCCGAACCAGCAGCGACATCCCCTTGAGCTCCTCCACGTAAGTGGACGAGACGTGCCCGGTGCCGCGGTCGTCCCATTGCCGGTCTTCATTCAGGGTATAGACCTTCACTCGCCGCCGCGTATCCGACATCGTGGCCGCTGTCCCCACCGGTCCAGACGCCGCCTCCACGTCCCCCTCGTCCTCGCCCCTCACTCTTGAGAAACGGTAGCGGCGGCGGCGGCGGCTCCGGAGAGGCCCAAGTTCACCATGGCTCTCAAGGTTCAGCCGCGGAAAGGGGCAACGAGAGCCACCGGGACCTCTCGGCCGGAGCCCCGGTACCTCTCACTTCACCCCCACACACACCCACCCTCCCCTCCCTTGGCCCCCCAGAGCTCGCTCGCTCTCCCGCCGCAGTAAGTACTACACATCCGCCATCTTGTAACCCGATTCTCTCTGCCTTTCTCTTCCTCCTCCAGCAGGCTCGCACGGGCTGTCCTAGCAGGGGCTACGGCGGCCGACGAGGCCAACGCGCCGCCGCTCAGCTTCTGCTCGCGCGTCCAGGGCCAGCGGCACTGGGCGTTCTCGCGAGGCGGGATGCTGAACCGAGGTGGGAGGGCCTGAGCGCGCGTTCTTCCTTTCTTGGCCACGCCTGCTGGCGCGGGATCTCGCCGAGGTAGTGATTCTCGCGAGAAGTGACGCGGGACTTTCTGAGTAGGCAGGGAGACCTGAAGCTTGGTCTTGTTTCGTCCGTGTTGCACCCGGCGTGTGACGAGTGTTGCGACCCAACTCCGAGGCGAAGCAAAACAAACATGGGAGGTACGCATCCTTGGACGGGACTAACCCTGAGCAGAAAGGAAGGAGATGTGCTCGCACTCCGTAGTGGAAGCTCTGTCAGCTATGGGAGAAAAATAGTTGAAACCTCTTTCTGTGAAAAATGTAGGAACTTGGAGTATTTTAAGGCAACCTGAAAACCATATTGGAGTCTGTTACAGTTAAGCATCTCCTCAACAAGTGTTTGTTCTCTGCGCCTCCTTACGATTATAACGTCGTACCGAAAAAAAAAAAAATAGTGTTGACAATTTCCTATTTCCCGCCAAAGCGTTTCGCCGTTAACTTTGGTAGCTGGCCATTGGAAAGCATACAGTCCCCTTACTGTGGTGTCACCTCAGAAATAAGCTTTCCTAGTAAGATAAGCTTAGGGAACTGGTCGAGAGCCCCCTTTCTAACACATCCAAGAGCACTGTTTGGACGTTCTTTTCAAAGTGCTTCTTGTGGGCACTGCGCTATGCCTCGGGATGTCTCGTGCACGGAATAAGCTGGGGCGGAATTCTCGGGGCATTCACGTTAGTTGCCAAACATTGGTGGCGACAAGACGTGCACTGCGCAGTTGTTTGTTTTAGTCCCCTTTCGTTCTTGGTAGAATCCTTTCATTCCTTCTTTAAGACAGTTTCAGCTTGTTCCGCCGCCCGTTCTCTGCAATCCATTAGCTTGAAAGGCAAAAATTCAGGCGGGCGCGTGGCCCGTGTTGACCCTGCAGGGCATTCTGGGAATTGTAGTCATTACTTAATGGTCTTGTCAAAACGTGCTTTTGTTTTGACTAGCTCCTCCGTGTGGGCACCCTGCAGCGGTACTTGAAAAGGAGAGACCATGTTTTACACAGAGCAGGCGCCCGATAAAAAATAAATCCTAATATCAAAATCTGAATACACAGCGGTGTTTTTGAAATTTAAAGAGGACCTCGGTACCCATTAATTGCTATGATTGATATGGAAAAAAGGCATTTTGAACGCCGAGAAAATATTTCTGCCTTGGGTCAGAGCAAGCCTCACATAGATAACTTTGAGCCTGATGTTAGAGGATCCCTGAGTGGGAGTTTAGTTTGCAAAGGTGTTCAAGGCTGAGGGGATAGGGTAAACAAAGTGATAATGTGTTACTGGCCTAAAATAACATAAATTTATATGTGTCAAGGGAATGAAAACTATACAGAAGTCACTTTATGTGTTAAGAGGTTAATAGCTTCTGGGCAAAATTGGGACATACTATGAATCATTTTCTGAATTTGCTCAGCCATTCAATAAATTTGTTGAGCATGTGCTATACAGTTGACATTGGTCTATACAGTAAATAAAATAGAAAAAGCTCCTCTTCCCATGGAGCTTATATTCTAGTACAGGGGGTCCTCAAACTTTTTAAACAAGGGGCCAGTTCACTGTCCCTCGGACCGTTGGAGGGCCGGACTATAGTTAAAAAAAAAAAACTATGAACAAATTCCTATGCACACTGTACATACCTTATTTTGAAGTAAAAAAAACAAGGCGGCAAAAACTCCCGGCGGGCCGCAGTTTGAGGATCCCTGTTAGTTCCTAAGAAGACAAATATATGCCAGGTACTGATAAACATTATGACCAAAAATAGAGTAACAAAAAGGTTGGAGAGTGAATTTGGGAAGGGTCAAGTGTGTATTCAAGAAGTTCTCTGAGGAAGGCAATGGGGCCAAGCTTTTTCCCCAGGGAGAGAGAGAGAGAGAGAGAGAGAGAGAGATAGAGAGAGAGAGAGACCCACGAATCTGGAAGCAAGTACAAAGGCCTTGTGGCTGTTGCATATTGAATGAGTGGGATAGCAAGGAAACCAGTGTGACTGAAGTGGAGCAAAAAGGGGAAAAATGGTGAAAAATAAGGTTGGAATTGGGACTGAGTATTTTGAGGGGCCTTGGATTTTACTTTGAGTTGCAAATCTATTGGAGAACTTTGAAGTTATGTTTCAAAGCAACTCTCCCATCTTCTCTTCAGAATTTCTTCTCTGGTATAGCCCCTCAGACCTGGTGACTGAGAAATAAAGGAGCAGATTAAACCCAAGGACTCATCTCTACACCCTACTAGATCCTCAAGTACAAGTACTGCAGTGAGTCAGAGGGATTCACTCTCACTACTGAAGTAGGCCCATGTAACATTTGCAGAGATGGACATTTGCAAGGCCAGGGCAAGGTTACAAATGGAAGACTGTATACCATAAGTCTAAATATTTGTAAGTTTTATTTTTTTATTTTTTATTTTTTTAAAATATATATTTTATTGATTTTTCACAGAGAGGAATGGAGAGGGATAGAGAGTTAGAAACATCAATCAGCTGCCTACTGCACACTCCCCACTGGGGACGTGCCCACAACCACGGAATATGCCCTTGACTGGAATCGAACCCAGGACCCTTGAGTCTGCAGGCTGACACTCTTATCCACTGAGCCAAACCGGTCAGGGCGAAATATTTGTAAGTTTTAAATCAAGCTAATGGCTGAAATATATTTTCTCCAACCTTTAGTATACTTTGACAAATATATTTTCATAATGACCTGGAAGCCAGCATCAGATCTAGAATTCTTGATTTCCTTAAGTTCCAGAGTCTTTCTCTGGGCCCTTGTAGTCTGTCTGCCTTCCTCCTCTTCTCACACCTCAGCTCTGTCCTGCAGTTTGACAGTCCTTATTTGCACACATAGGATACATTAGCATTTTGCCCAAGCTCCGTCTACACTTCCTGAATATAGTCAATCCCCCCTTGGCCATTCTTCAGGAAGATAGAACTTGTGAAGAGGACTGTATAGACCTTGGAAGCAGGCTTGGTCCTTGTGGTGGACACATCCCTTGGTTCCATGGACTTAATCACCCCAGGGGGAGAAGCATGGATAGAGAGCCAGAACAGGTCCTTCTAAATAAAACACAAGGCCCAGTGGTTACTTGGGTCTGAGGGCAATATTGCACTGAAACAATGTGTTCTTTTCTTCAGTCATCAAAGTCATCTCCAAAGACAGATATATTTACATAATTTATATATAATCTTATATAATAAAATTCTGATATGCTAAGTGTCCAGTCATCCGTTCAACCAATCAAAGTGTAATATGCTAGTGATATGCTAAGGCCGCTCAACCGCTTGCTATGACGTGCCCTGACCACCAAGGGGCAGACAGTCGACCAGTCAGCCAGTCACTATGATGTGTACTGACCAACAGGGGGCAGACACTCTGGTAGCTTAGCTTGCTGCTGGGGTCCAGCCTATTGTGACTGAGCGAGAAGGGCTGGACGCACCCTAGAGCCCTCCCCGGCTGGCCAACCTTCCGTGGCCCTCCCTAGGCCCGATTGTGCATGGGTGGGGTCCCTCGTCCTGGCCTGCACCCTCTTGCAATCCTGGACCCCTTGGGGGGTGTTGGAGAGCAGTTTTGGGCCCAGCCCGATCCTGCAGTCCAGGCCGAGGGATCCCACTGGTGCACAAATCTGTGCGTGGGGCCTCTAGTGTTTATATATTTACTAGTACATCTACCACTTTTTAAAAAACACGAATAATGGAATATCATATGCACTGTTGCTCAAATTAACCCTAGTGTATTGAAACCATCTGTTTATGTATAGGTGAGTCATTTCAATAGTTTGTATTTCAAACAAATGATTATACGGAAGTTATTTCATGTGTGCCAATATATTTGTAGGTTAAATTCCTAGAGCAGGTTTTTTAAACCTTGGCACCACTGATATTTTGGGCTGGATAATTGTTTGTTGTGAGAGGCCATCCTGTGCATTACAGGATGTTTAACAGCATCCCTGGCCTCTACTCACCAGATGCCATAGTACTGTACCCCCTCCTCCAGTTGTGAATACCAAAATGATCTATTATTACCAAATGTTCCTTGAGGACACATTACACTTAAAAAAAAATTCTTGAGGATTTAAGAAATATATATTGTTAATCTCTACAGGATAAACTGGATTCTCAGTCTCATTGACTCATGTCCTTGAAATGTGAAGCTTTTTTTTTTTTTATGAAATAACTTTTATGAAAGTTTTTGGCTATATATTCATTCATTTTTTCCTGAAGGTGATCAATCTAGAACAGCCAACCTCCAGACAACATTGCATCCTGCTTACTCATGAACGTTCTGGACTATTGCCCACAACCAATCCATAAAGCAACAAGTAGTTCTTCCTGAGGGACTATTCACTTATCCAAGAACTTTCCCCATTTCACCTTTTCCCACCCAGTCTTATCTATAGCCTGTGTAAATTCATTCAAAACAACTTACATCTTCCCCAGACTCTTTATATAAGACTTGTCTACACCATCTAGCCCTGCTGCTGGAGGTTTAGACTGCACACCCTAGGCCCTGGTCCTTTCTCTGGCTAACATGGCTCAATAAACTCTTTCAGGATTACTTTCGGTTTTGAAGAGTTTTAACAACTGGAAGCCTTACCAATAACAATCAGTCGATTAATGTATTTTATATGTTGTTTTATTTACTATATCCTTATAATAAAGTAAGCCAAAGAAAATATTCTGAAAATAAATCCACAGTATTTATTGAGAAATGCCTGTATTAAGTGGACCTGTACAGTTTAGAACTTGTAACCAATTCTAGACTTAACCACTGAATGGTCTTTGTGAATATTTGATATAAATGTCTTTCATTTTTTTGTTTCTTGTAGGATAAAGATCTTTAGGATGGCATGCAAAGCTTTTCAGGATTTGGCCCCTACTAAACCCTGATTCTGCTGTCAAGAGCAAGGCTATAGAGCAGTGGTTCTCAACATTCTGTCTCTTTAAGTACAGTTCCTCATGTTGGGACCCAACCATAAAATTATTTTCGTTGCTACTTCATAACTGTAATGTTGCTGTTATGAATCGTAATGTAAATTTCTGATACACAGGATGGTCTTAGGCGACCCCTGTGAAAGGGTCGTTTGACCGCCAAAGGGGTCGTGACCCACAGATTGAGAACCGCTGCTATAGAGTGTTGGCCTTCTCTGGGGTGATTTTCTTGTTCAATCATATCCCTCTTCCACTCCTTTCCAAATGTTTTTAGAAGTCTTTTCTCTGAGAGAATGTCGTTTCCAGATATCCCTCCATATCCAGCCTTGGTAAAGGCAGAGAAAAGAAGTTACAGATCCAACTCTTTGGTATTCAGGCTTCTACTTAATCCCCACTTTCAACCCTCTACTGTGAGTGTCCCCAAGTCAAAGGTCTCTCCTATTTCAGAAAATAAATCTCAGACTCCTGAAGTGGTCATGGGCCAGTGTTACAAGGGGGGTGAATGAGTGTATGTCTTGTCGGTGTGGGCATTTAGTTCCTCTCCATATAGACTTCCACCATGCCCTCAAATTCTCAACCCTGATCCTTTCTGATTTTTTGTGGATATGATTTTTTTCTATCTTCTTCTCTGTTCATTTAGGTTCTAACTGCTAAGTTCACCACTGCCCTTCCATCTGTTGTTACTAATAATTATATCAACAGCCTCTGTATCTGACTAAAGCATTATCTGAAAATCATGATTCCTCCGTCTTATACCAAAAATATCCATGCATACACAATCAAAAATATGACCTCTATTTGATGAGTAAATGCTTTTTCTGTATTGCCTAAATTTGAAAAACGTACTGCCTCGTTCTAGTTAGATTCTCACTTATAATATTTACTCCACTATGTTTATGGTTTTGCAGCCAGTTAGAAGGGCAGTGTATCATTAAAAACAGCTCAAAGTAACTCCCTCAACTCCTTACTATATTTGGTAAAAGGAAATAGGTATGAGCTTTGACTATGACAAGTTCTAGTTTGTAAAGTAGTTGTAGGCAAGTCAAGTTGGGCAAAGAGGTGAGCCACAAGATGACCAAGAGTAAATATGTAGGAAGAGATCCATAATAGTAGCAAATGTAACCTATTATTTATAAGTTTTTCAGATATTTCAGAATTATAGGAAAGGCTAGTAACCTTTTCTAAGATATATATATGAACGGTTTACTTTTTTTAAAAAAAGATTGATTTCTAAAAAGAGGAAGGGGGAGAGAGAGAAACATGGGTTGCCTCCTGCTTGTGCCCTGACCGGGGATCAAACCAGCAACCTGGGTTTGTGCTCTGACCGGAAGCGAACCCGCTACTTTCTGGTGTGCACGGGATGACACTTAAGCAACTGAGCCACCTGATCAGGGCTAGGTAACTGTTTTTTTTTAAATATATCAATGATGAGAGAGAATCACTGATCGGCTGCCTCCTGCACACCCCCCACTGGGGGATCAAGCCTGCAACCCAAGCATGTGCCTTTGACCAGAATTGAACCTGGGACCCTTCAATCTGCAGGTCGATGCTCTATCCACTGAGCCAACTTGGCCAGGGTGCTAGGTAACTCTTGAAGTAAAAAAAATAACACATGTAAAACAAAACAAAAAAAAAAACACATGTAAATGAGCATTTTAATATAAATCATTAGAATATATTTATAGTATATATAAATCTATACATTAGAAGGTAATATTGAAATTTTGCTCTACAGATTATGACTCTAGAATTAATTATTTTTAAAAAATGTATCATGGGGAAGAATTAGAAGATGACCGTGAAACAGATTCTTCCATTACAATACTGCTTCTGTCATGTAGAGTTTTGACAACAGTTGTGGCTGGAGACTGCAGCACTTTGCGAGAAAGCCTCATTCTTCCATCAGCTGGATCACGTCCAAAATATTTGACCTGTGTTAAGAAAACAAATTTACTTTTAATGTTTTTCCTTGTTTACTGAAACCATAGCTCAGTGCTAAGTGAGGGTATATGCTAATAAATATAATTTGGTTAAGCAGTGATTATAACAAAGGAAAAGAGACGCGGTATTATTTGCCTAATTATAATCTTCTGTTAGATTAATTTGTGCCTTCTTATTCTCTCCAGGGCAGGATCCTACACCAGAAATCAAGTGCAAGTCATGATAAATGATTCTACAAGGGCTTTTGAGCCTAATTGTGCTACAAACTATACAGGATTACACTTAGGTCACTCAGACTACTGCTCAAAGGACTATCACACTGGAGATTATTTGGCTTGACCTTAGACAGTGAAAGTCAGGGGGAACTGTGGCAGTATTTAAAATCCCTTATGATGTTAAAAGAAAAGTCTTATACAGAGATACTATGTCTTAGTTCTCATCTTTCCCTACAGGCTACTTGAACAATGGGCTTGTAGACTGGGAATTAATTAGAAGCCATAGTTACTCAGATCATGGGTATTAGGTATAACTGGAACAAAAAAAGGTGGTATGGTCCAAGAAACTCAGACTGGCAATAAGTTCTTTCATCAACTCCAAAAGGACTATTAAAAAAGGCAAATTTTGTTATCAACTCTGGAACTGAACAATATGGCTTTCATCAAACTCAAAACTTTTATCTTCAAGCAGTGTATTAGAGTCCCAACTCTTTAAATATGACATTCAAGATCCTCAACAGAGTTACCAGGGTTCTCCTGTCCTGTCACTACATCCCTGACTCTGCATAGCCATCACTGACCTGTTCATGTAATTTTAAAAGCTCTAAATGGACCTATTATTCTAACTAAACTGTAAACTATAAACTCCTTGAGGGAACAAAATGTCTTAAATCCTTAAGGAGTCTATTTAAGCAACCCTAAGGTTAAAAAAGAAGCACAGCAGATAAATAATATAAATCACAAATGCTGCCCTGCTTAGAGCTTCCTTCCTGAAACACCACGGTTGTGGGTTCAATCTCTAGTCAGGGCACATACAGGAAGCAACCAATGCCTGCATAAATAAGTGGAACAACAAATGTTGATTTGATTCTTTCAGCTTACTTTTTGAAACAAATAATTGAAACTTCAAATACAATTTGCAGTTCTAGGCTAAAAGGGTTGAATGCAAGTACCTGAATTTCTTGGCCAACTTCTAATCCTAAAGCAGTGGGATGCTGAATCTGAAAGAGAACATGTTAAACTATTAGTTGTCATTTATAATTACTTAATATCTATGGTACTACCCATTTTTCCCCAAGTGGAAAATAGTTTTATTGGTTTTTCTGATTATAAAATCATAAAGATTTAAAATAATACATAAGTATTCAGATGATAGTAAAAAGCATCTAAAACCCTTCTACTTGTAGATAAATTTTTGCTAACACTCCAATCAGTATCTCTTCAAATGTTTCCCTATTTAGTGTTTGTATTACATTTGTTAAAATGGACCTCTCTGAGCTTGTTGTTTCATTCAATGTTTTGAAGATGTCTTTTCATATCAATAAATGAAACATTACAGTTGAGTACTGAAATGATATAATTTGTATAACCAATCCCCAATATATGGCCACTTAACTTTGTTTTAAAATTCCAGGGTTGCAAATGCCAATTGATATAGGGGAAAGCTATATGGGTTTCAGTGTATTTTCCAAAACAAAAAGTTGACAAAAAATTAACTGCAGTGTTGAAATGATTATGTATTCATCTACTCTAATTATCTTCTTAGAACAAAGACCTAGGTAGAACTCTTAGGTCCAAAGGTACTCATATATATTTACCAAATACTTTCCAAAAAGTTGGCTCCAATTTATATTCCTATCAGCACTGTATGAGAATGTCTATTTCTTTTCCACATTCTTATCTATATTGGGAATTTTCAACTATCATAAAGTTGAAAAATGATAACTTTTTATTTGCATTAAAAATGCTGTAGGTATTGAATATCTTGGTTGGCATTAAAAAATGATTGGTTTGTCATATTCTTTGCTCATTTTCCTATTGATATGCATCTTTCTTACTGACCTATACAAGAAACCTTTGTCATATAAGCATTGTCATATGTTACAAGCATTTTTTCTTTAGGTTGTTGCTTGTCTTTCAATCTTATTATAATTTTGCAATATAATGAGATACATTATTATTAATTTATTTACATTTTGGCTTTGATATCATGCTGAGAAATATTTACCCAGTCTGAAGATTAAAATATTCTAGTCCTCTCTCAACAACCTTCCATGCCCCATTTTTTTTTTTTTCAACATTTAGCTCCTTGATCCAGATGGGATTTTGGTATTAGAAGAGTAGATATCCTTCTTTATGATAACCAGCTTACAATACGATTTATGGAATAGTCTCTGATTCTTCCTTGACTGAAAATACAATGTAAACATTGTATTATGTAGTCCCCTGTCCATAACTGGGTTTATTTCTGTTTTATGAATCATCTATTTCAGGGCCAGTAATACACTGCTTTGTTCTCTATAGCTTTATGCTTTAATATATGGTAAAAATATACTCCTATTATTCCTCTGCCCTCCGTCCCATCATTTTCTTGAATATTTTCATATTCTGCCTATGAACTATAACAAAGATTAAGTAAATTTAAAAACATCCTAAGAATTATCTTGCCATGATTGGTTGGTCAAGAACATTGGGAAAACAGGGTTATTGCTATTTTAAGTAATTGCTTTGTGTTAACTCTAGATGTTATTTCACCCCAAAACCTTCAAGAACTATTTCTATTCCGTAATGGAAGGAGAAACAAATATCTGTGATAAATAATGTAAAACCTTTTGTCAGCAGCATCTGTATCAGTTTTGGTTTTCCATATTAGGCCTGTAGTAGACAGAGTGTACAGTTCTCACCAGCCCAGTAAATTTCACTATGATTATTTTAAGACAGTTTGAAAAATCAAATGTTTTTTTTTCTTCTTTTTTTTACCTTTCGTTGATCAAGTTGTGAGTTATGAAGTAGTACTGCAGTCATATTTGGATATAGTTTAACCATTACTCCAGTATCTCTACAAAAAAGGAAATAGGCCTGGTTAAAACATTAAATATCTATGTGTCCATTGTTAATCAAACTGATTATGTTTTCGTAAGAGAACAAAATAAAAATCCCTCCAGTAAATGTTTTTTTCTTTCTTTTCTTCTCCAGTTTTATTGAGATACAACTGACACATAACATTGTATAAGTTTAAAGTTTCAGTACATGGTTTTGTTTCGTTTTTTAAAAATATATTTTATTGATTTTTTGCAGAGATGAAGGGAGAGGGATAGAGTTAGAAACATCAATGAGAGAGAAACATCGATCAGCTGCCTCCTGCACACCCCTACTGGGGATGTGCCTGCAACCAAGGTACATGCCCTTGACTGGAATCGAACCTGGGACCTTTCAGTCTGCAGGCTGACACTCTATCCACCAAGCCAAACCGATTAGGGCTTAGTACATGTTTTTATAACTATAAGAAGTATGACTGTCTAAAAGGGATACTTAACTTTTTTCAATTAAAAATACACCCTGTTTAAATATTTAAATACTATGCATCAAAGGACAGAGAAAAGATAACAAAAAAATGTAGTGAAAAGTCTTTAGAATATACATATTCTTTTTCTGTATTTCTCTTAATATTTTTCAAAAAATTTTGAAATGACATTAAGTATTTTAAGAATTACTATCAACTTATTACACAGTGATTTAAGGAAGGAGGTTAGATAACTGGTATACTTATGTTATTGAAAAATTTCTTATTTTCTTTTTTTTTCCTTTTTTTTCTTTTCTTATTTTCTATAGTCTAAAATCAGCCATTCCATTTTGTAGTTCTCACCTTTAATATTACATTATCCCATTGCCTTTTATCATTCATTTCAAATTGCTTTGAACATTCATGCTATACCTGATAATTTATTTGTTTTGTAGAAAAGGATTTTCTGATCCTTAAAATCAATCTTTTTAGCTAGTAAAAATAAAATGTGCTACATAGGCAATAAATATTACTTATCTTTAAAACAGAACAACAAAAAAATACCAAAGAAAGAGAAAGCAAAAGAAAAGAAAAGTCTATTTTGACTTTTGACTAATAGACTTTGCTAAAAGTCTATTTTGGGTTTGTTAACTGTTTATTGGGAAAATTAAAAAGATGAGAAATTTGGTTAAACTATTCAGTTAGAAGAATCTATTATTATAATTTGTAATTATAGAACCATGTTACTGAAAATCTACAAACTGATGTAGAAAATAAATTTATACCTTAAAATAATTAATGATTATATGGTAACTGACATATAGTCTAAACATAACTTCAAAGCAAATAAAGCAAACATGAAGCTTATAATATAAATCTTATTAAAAAAACCCAGCAAAGCATATTACTTGATATTACCTGATTTCAGTTATTGTTGCGGTATATACTGCTCCAAATTCCAATTGCTGCTCTTGCTGTAAGTGCAAAATAAGCCATAAGATTAATTGAGAAAACAGCAACAAAAAGTAGAAGAAAATAACTGTTATAAGATCCATACTTACATCATCTTTGCAGATTTCCATAATGTAGTCTCTTGCTTCATGCATAGCACTGGGTATTGGTGCAAATATAGAAAATGTTTCTTCATCTACCTGACTAATGGTTACACCTTTTAAAAAGATAATTTAACATATTAAAGTTAATTTGCTATTCCAGTGGAGATTAGTCTGAAAAGGGGATGTGAGTGGAGGAGAGTGACCTGGAAGTAGCTGGGCAGGGTTGTGCTACGTTTAATCAATGCTTTAGGAATGAAGGGATTTATTCACCAACAAAGACACCCTGCATCTCTGGTATGGATCCAGATTGTGCTAGCCAATATCCCTTTTTCTTGCAGCCCATAATCTGGTGGGATAAAGCATGCGAGTTCTAATTTTGGAGAGTTTAGTTTTGCTCTCTTAATTATGAGTAAATACAATAGAATTCTTTCTTTAACTTTTCTTCTCTCTCCCTTTTATCCTTTAGAGTGGTGAACAGTGGATAAGGGACGAAATCATGTCAGTTTCGCAATCTTAACTGGCTAAGGTGACTCTCCTCACTCTCCTTCAATAATCTCAAAGCTGGTAAGTACTAGGTAACCCAAAGATTGCTTTCAGAAAAAAACAAACTAAAGCTTACTATTCCTACACTTAGAGTAATGCTATGTGAAAAACGGCAGAAGTAATTGTACGAGAAAATTAAAGCAGAATTCTGAAGTGAAAAACTAAACATTTTTTTAAATGCTTGATTTTAAATTGTTGCAAAAAAACTAGGAATTCTAGGTCATCCTTCTTGAATACAGTTAAGGATAATCATTTGCTAATTTATTAATAGGCATACAGAAAACTTACAGTAAAGCCAAATCTATGTTATATCCTTTTCTTTTGGTCTTCCTCTCATTTACCAAACATATATTTTTGGAGTAACACAATAGGAATGAAGTGACAAACTTACATGACCTAGCATTAAATAAAAAATTCAAACTTCATATAACACATAACACCTACCTGTTTCAGCCTGAAGTTTTTTTAAATTATATCCACCTGGTCCAACAAATTTTGCTCGTTTTGATAATGGAACCTGAACAGTTTCTGAAATGTAGTATGGACAAAAATATAAATATATACATATATGAATCTAAAACATGTCCGGGTTACTTAAGAGTGTTTTGGCCTAGATATATGTAAAAATATTTCAGTATGAAATAGAAAACAATTTGCTACTGATTTAACATTTATCATGAAATCAGTAATAATTTTATTACCTATAACAGGTCCATTTTCTTTTCTAGATGCCCGAGGCTTTGAAATAACTTTGTTCATAATCTGTAGTATCTCCTTCTTTGCCACTAGAAGAGATTAAAAACATAATAAAAATAATAACTACATAAACTAAATATAAGTTATAGCAGCAGTCATCTTAGTTTTTATGGCATAAAATTCAAATTTTTTAGCTTAATAATAAAAGCTCTTCATATTTGTTACCTTGACAATTCTACTTGTATTTCCTTCTCTATTATTCTTATCTTAGAAAGCTACTTAATTTGAAAAATTTGTATTTTTAGTGGCCTCCCACTTTGGTGGTTAGTTACGTGCCTAATAACTTAGTACTTCCTGACTGAGGGTGTTACATGAAATTTCATTTTCTAAAGCAATGCTTTCTAATAAGCCTATTTTTTATAATAAGCCTACTGGGAATTATAGTTCCATTAACAAAGTAGATAATGATTAAAGGAGAATGAGGCACACTGGCTTGGCTTACCTGAGGCTTGTTGAATGGCCTCCATTACAATTTTTAATGGTATTCCAGGTAATTTAATATCAGCCTAATAAGGAAAAGCCAAATATTATATAAATACTGATTCATGACATTATTAAATATTATAAAAATGAAACAAAATGAGTTTAAAAATACCTGTAATGCAGTTATTCCCTTATTAGTGCCGGCTATTTTGAAATCCATGTCACCATTGTAATCTTCAATTCCCTTAAGGAATTTAAGAAATTATGATTTAGTTTTAAATACAGACAAAATTCACTCATTGTCATTGTAGAGAAATTTTAAAAAATAGCTTTAGATATAATAAACTGTGTCCTCTAAAATGACACACATATTTTAACTGCTTTCAATTTGTGACTTTTAAGTTACAAATATTTCATCTGAAAAAAATCACTATTTTAGATCATGTTTTCCTCCTAAAAGCATAAGGATTAATTTATGATTATCCTAAAGTGAGCTAAACTATGGATACTTATATATATTTTTAACTCACATCCTATAAAAAACAAGGAGAAAATGTAGAGGAGGAAATCAAGAATAAGGGTTTTACTATTAAGTATTGGAAAATGTACTTGCCAGA
Source organism: Murina feae (assembly GCA_004026665.1). NCBI lineage: Eukaryota > Metazoa > Chordata > Mammalia > Chiroptera > Vespertilionidae > Murina > Murina feae. The sequence goes on along the minus strand of PVJC01002062.1, from coordinate 363 downwards.
ATATCTGTTAGCAAACGATAATCTTCTATTTCATCCTTATCAGGATTGTTTTTGGTGACCAGTCCTACTGCCACGCCCGCAATAGCAGATGAAATAGGAACCCCTATAATTGAGAGAAAGTACTTCTGTGTGATAGATACATCAGCTTAACACATACAATTATCGTTCTGTTGACATTTATTTTAATGTAAGTGGATGGTATTCTAAATTGATAGTCACCAAAACTAATTTGGAAAGGTCTTTTTTTAAAAACAATTTCCCTCCTTGTGAGGTCACCCTACCTGGCCGAGTCCTTTTGTATTTGACTCCCTCTGGGTTCTGGTTACAGACTCCCCCACCCTTGTTCCTTTTTTTTTTTTTTTT
>PVJC01002061.1:0-83811 GCA_004026665.1 Murina feae | reverse complement strand
TCTTAGATTTCTGTCAACATGAGACTGAAGCAGTGCCCTCACCTGTTTTCAAATTGAGTAATCATCATCCTCCCCAACATCTCATCTTCACTACTCACCTTGTAATATTCCATGGTTTATGAGAACAAAGAACAAAATAAAATCAAGATAGGGCAACTCCGAGAGCTGGCCAGCCCTTAGATCTATCCCACAACTGACTGTTTTTTTGTTCAGGTCTCTGTGACCCAGGCCACCACCAGGCCTCATTACCTAGGGCTCAAAGTTCTAGTTTGAGAGTTTTTATATTGGATTGTTTATGACCAGTAGAGGAAGTCAATTTGGTCTTAACTGCAGCATACAGCAAGTTAGCCAACTAGAGACAATGTGCACAGTAAATCAAGAGATAGATCTACAGTCAGATAACCTGGGTTCAAATACCAGCCTTACCATGTATATAGTTGTGGGACTCACAGAAATCATCTAAAGTCTCAACCTCAATTTCCACATCAGTAACATCTGCTCTGCCTATATCACAGGACTGTTATGTGAATAGAAGAGATAATAAAGGAAAAAATATTTCAGACATTAAGAATGATCTGGGTTTGTTGTCAAGGCATTTAGGTATCTGAAATAAGACTGAAGAATGACTCAGAAATGAATAAGAGGCTTACTATGATAACTCCATAGCAGTGTTCCTTAAGCACAGAATTTTATTTGATGGACTTCAAATGGATGAAAGCAAATCCTTAAAACAAATAAAACCACAAAGGACACCTATGGTAGGTTACCAAAACTGCCGCAATTAGTTGCAGCTTCTCCCATCAATGGTGGAATATATTTTTCCACCCTTAAATCTCTCTGGGCTGCTTTTAGGAATGCCACACAGTAAGCACAGCATTATGCAAGTTCTAAACCTGAGCAACAAGAGATTTCACACTCTTCTATCTGCTCCCTTGGGTCCTGGCCACAGCTACCATCAGTTCTAGGCACTGATGATGAGACCACATGGCACTAAGACAAGCTTGGGCTACCCAACCTCCAGCCAACCCTATTCACCAATGAACATAAGTCAAGAATCTCTCCTTATCCCCAAGCCAATGAGTTCCTATGTGGATTCTGGCTGGATTTGCCCATCTTTGCATTATTTGTCCATAAATAGAGCCCACTCCAAACTTTCAATGGACACACCTTAGCTTGCTACAGCTTACACTTCCCAATTGCTATTCCTGAATAAATGAAATTCCTGGCAATTGGAGTTTGCCTTCAATTTACCCCTTGATTTAGGTTAACACAGTCCTCTCTGCTATGTGGCTCTGTTGCAGAAAGACCAAAAAACTAAGCGACACTTTGAAGAGGTGGAGAAATCACAGTTTTAATAACACACCTGGTCTCTGGGGTTGTCCTAAATCCCAAATCCAGAGCGCCTGTAACTTGCAAGCACCCTGCTTCATAACTGCCCCTCGAGTTCATTGACTTGCAAATATACTCCCTCCCCCCAAGGCCCTGAAGGGAGAATTCTTTTCATCTACCCTTCCCCCAGATGTGCCCAGGTTCAGGGCTCAAAACAAAGCCCCCTGACCCTCCGCAGGACAGGGTTTTGTTTGGTTTAATGGCCTAACATTCCTTGCAAAACCAGCCGTCCTCCTCAGCTCCTAGTCTTCTCCATCCACATACCACAACTATGGTAAACTGCTGATTGGTCCCCATGCCTATCAAGCTACTTTATGTCTCTGCATTTGTCCATGCCATTTCCTCCACATTTCTCAAAGGATGGTTCATGAAATACTAGGTCCCTAAGATGCTCTATGAAGCATCAAGAAACTTTTAGGGAAAGCTGCACACCTAATTTTTTTTTTTTTCTGGAGACTCTTTAGAATATAAGATGTCCTATAATCAGGAACTGAATTTTTTAAAAATATTTTTTATTGATTTCAGAGAGGAAGAGAAAGAGAGATAAAAATATCAATGATGAGAGAGAATTATTGATGAAACAGAATTTTTGGACTGGAACCCGGATTCTTTGTCCCCCAGAATAAATCCACAGACAGAGAGTAGTACAGTAAAGGTGGTGATTTATTGAAGAACAAGTAGACTCCCACGTGAGGAGAGGGAAAGAGTCCCACAGAATGGATTCCCACGTGGGGAGGGGGAAAAAGGTCCCACCCCATCCCTTCTTCCACAGTTTATAAAGGCTTCAAGTCCCTGTGTCTGGATATCCCCTCTGATTGGCCACTATCCCCCTTTTTTATTTGGTCACTATAGCAACTCCTGAACTCAAAGGTCAAACACCACATGGGACATGTGATAGCCTCCTTCCTCATTGTTCTTCTTTTCTTTCTGGGCTTTCTTCCTTATTTATTTTGTAAATATAGACCTTTCTTGGCTACTTCTAGTTCCCTTGTCTTATGGAAATATAACTGCACCTGGCTTCTTTATGTTATGGAAATGTACCTTCTCCCTGTGTTGTTCCATGGACCCCAATTCTAAAAATTCCCTAAGCCTGCCTATATTCACCTAAAGTTCCTGTTTCATTGATTGCACGCCCCACACTGGGGATAGAGCCAGCCAACCCAGGGACTGTGCCCTGACCTGGAATTGAACTGTGACCTCCTGTTCATAGGCTGATGTTCAACCATTGAGCAAAACCAGCTGGGCAGAAACTGTATTGAATTTTGTTTAAACCTCATGATAGTGTGATTTATAATAAAAAATATATTTGGCTTTCCATCCACTGTAGGAACAAAATCCCTCAAACCCTTGCTATTTCCAGTAGGAAGAGCAACAAAAGTATATTTTATTATGTTCATGAGTGCCTTTTAGAAAGCCCTTAGGTAATCTAAAAATGGGGTTAGTTGCCAGGGGAAATAACTGATTAGAGGGTTGAAACTTTCAGTATCACTCCCACCTTGAGGGGCTGGAGGTGGAATCCATCTCCACTGCCCAATGATTTAGTCGTGACTACGTAATGAAGCCTCTTTAAGAATCCAAATGGACTAGGTTCAGAGAGCTTCCAGGTTGGTGAACAGGAGGAGGCACTAGTGAAGTGGGAATTTTAGGGGAATATAGGCAGGTTCAGGGAATTTTTAGAATTGGGGTTCGTGGAAAGAAAACACAAGTCTACAGACTAGAAGAAGTTACATTTCCAGAAGACAAGACAGCTGGGAGAAGGTATATTTCCATAACACAAGGGAGCCACACCAATTACATTTACATAAAATAAGGAACTGGGAGTAGCCAAGAGATCTATATTTACAAAATAAAAGAGGAAGAAAGCCCAGAAGGATTTGGAGGACAATGAGGGCGGAGGGCCTAGGAGGTACTATAGTAACCAATTCAAAAGGGAATACTGACCAATCAGAGGGGATATCAGAACACAGGAACTGCAGCCTTTATAAGTTGTGGAAACAGGAAGTCAGTGGGACTCTTCCCCCCCTCCCCACTTAGGAGTCTGTACTTGTTCCTCAATAAATCCCCATCTTTGCTATACCATCTCCAGTCCATGGATTCATTCTTCAACTCGAATGGACAAAGAATCCAGGGAACACCACGTGTTCCAGTCCAAAAATCACATATCACTAGGAAAGAGCCTGTGAGCCCTTCCTCATACCTTGCCCTTTGCATATCTTCCATCTGGGTTATTCCTATGTTGCATCCTTTTACAATGAACCATTAGTCTTAAGGAGGAAGCTGGTCTTGCAAGGAATGTCAGGCCATAAAACCGAAAAAGGCCCTGTCCTGCGGGAGGGCAGGGGGCTTTGTTCTGAGCCTGAAACCTAAGAACACCTGGGGGAAGAGAGTATATTTGCAAATCAATGAACTCGAGGGGCACTTATAAAGCAAGGTTCTCACATGCACTCTGATTTGGATAAACAATCCCTGAGTCTGCGTGCGTGTTATTAAAACTAAGATTTCTCCACTTCTTCAAAGTGTCACTTAGTTTTTTGGTCTTTCTGCAACAGTCTAGTAAGCAACAGTTCTATGAGCTATTGTAGCAAAGTAATAAAACCTGAGGAAGCGTTCTTGGGAACCTCCAATTTATAGCCAGTTGGTCAGAACAACCTGGACTTTCAACTGGCATCTAAAGTCCAAAGACAATGTCTTAGGAATCTCCAATCTGTACTTAGTTGGTCAGGAGCACAGGTAATAGCCTGGGCTTGCAACTGTGAGAAATGTCTCTCATCTGTCCAAATTTCAAATGGTGGACTAGCATGGGGAAAATTAGACTTTTAGTAACACTCTCAAGAGTGGGTGCCCATTTTACAGGATCACACATGGGGCAAGGAACATAGCCTATTTAGACCTCCTCCAGTTCCTCACTGGCTGAGGACTATTTAGTCACCTATTTCCTAATAGGTTGCCTAGGTCTTGCTGTCTCTCATTGGGCTATTTAAAAAAAAAAATGGACTGGGGCCTTCTCTAGTTGCCTCCACCTCCCTTTGTCTCGGGCAAAAAATGTCAAACTCCAGGCCTATGGGCCACATATGGCCCACAATGAATATTTTTGCATCCCAGCCAGTATAAGATATGTAAGAACATTTTAATAAAAAATTTTGTAACTTAATTTTTATAATATCCTGTTATACATAATTGAAACAGAAATTTTTAGGGGTAAAAAAGAGAGATTTAAGAAATTTTAGAAATTAAGAGAACCATGGAAGAAGCACAGGGCTGCAGCGCAACAGAAGGTATATTTCCATAGAACAGGAGAGCTGAAAAGCTGCAACAGGTACATTTCCATAGAATGAGGAAGCTGGAAACAGCAGAAGGTCTATATTTACAAAATGAAGGGAAGGAGTCCCCTCATTCAGAAGATGAAGAAGAAAGCCCAAAGAGGATAAGAAAACAATAAGGGAGGAGGGGAGGAGGTCCCATGTGAGGTTCGACCTTTGAACTCAGGAGTTACTATACTAACCAGTCTAAGGGAATAGTGACCAATCAGAGGGGATATCAAGGCACAAAGATCTGCAGTCTTTATAAACCAGAGAAGGTCAGACCTGCATTGCCACCATTTGTCCACTATCCAGAAATGAAATATCATTGCTGACATGCACACATAACTGTTGGACATTGAAATTGGGACTCAAAGAATTGTTGGCCCAGAAAGAAACTTACTGCAAACTGATTCCTTTAATGCCTGGCATCAATTTAAAGGGACATGGTAAAACTCTGTCCTTTCCATTGAATTTAAAAATCTTAAAACATACATTCCTGTTAAATTTAAATAATCAAAAAGGGTGATATGCTGGAAGCCAATTTCAGCATGTTTAGCGGGGCTGAATCATCTGGAGTGGCAAGGGCATTTCCCCAAACCTGACAAGGATACATTATACTAATTGTTTGCTGTCAGACAGCTCAGGGAATCTTAATCTACATGTTACTGCCTCCTACTGTCCTGTCTTGCACATAAGTGTGCACATGTTGTAGCTTCCTCTTCTAAATTAGAAAGTCTTTGAGAAAAATACATGAATCTGGTTTTTCTCTGTAGGTGCTTGATGAAAACTGAAGAATTGGCTGATTATACAGAAGTTTCAAAGAAACTGGAGAGTCTAAAGAGGATTGACTCCAGAAGGCATTTTCTTGGTATCTTGATTTCATTGCCTTAGGAAAACTGCCTCCAAAGCCATTGTGAACACCCAGCAAGTGGGTGCAATTGCAGGACTTCAAGTACAGTAGGCCTCTGGACACACTTTTAATATTGTTCATTAAAGGCAACAAGTGAAGCTCAGCTGTTGCTCCAGGGGGGAAGCAGAAGAGAAGCTTTTAATATGGTAGGTTTCTCATTAATAGACAATTGTCAAGGTATTTCCATTTAAAGAGAAATTAGCAATAAGAATGCATCAGGCTCTGTATTAGTCATCTACCATTGTGTGACAAATTACTCTTCACATAGCAACTTAAAACAATTTCAGTGGACAAAGAGAGAATCTTAAAGGCTGCAAGAGCTAGACAGAGAGTTACTTACAAAGGATCTCTCATTAGATTATCAAATGATTTATCAACAGAAACACATCAGGCCAGAAGGGAATGGAATGAAGTAGACAAAGTAATGCAAAGCAAGGGGCTGAATCTAAGAATACTCTATCCAGCAAGGCTATTATGAAAAATTGAAGGGGAAATCAGAAGCTCCACCGACATAAAAAAGGGGGAGGGGGGAGTAAGGGAGTTTATCACTACCAAGCCAGCAATGCAAGAAATGCTAAAGGGACTGTTATAAAAAGAAGAAATAGAGAAGAAGGAACACAGGCATAAAGAGCAGAAATGCTACAAACAAGTACCTATCCTATATAATAAAGCTTAATATGCAAACTGACCAAACAGCTGAATGACTGGTCACTATGATGCACACTGACCACCAGGGGACAGATGCTCAATGCAGGAGTTACCCCTTGGTGGTCAATGCGCTCCCATGGGGGAGCACCACTCAGCCAGAAGCTAAGCTCACGGCTGGTGAGCCCAGTGGTGGTGGTGGGAGCTTCTCCCACTTCCACTGCAGGCGGGCAGTAAGGAGCAGGGTTCCCAGACTGCAAGAGCCCCAGACTGCAAGCCAGCAAGCAGACATCCCCCAAAAGCTCCAGACTGCGAGCTGGCTAGCAGACATCCCTCAAGAGCCCCAGACTGAGAGCTGGCAGGCGGACATCCCCCAAGAGGTCATGAACTGCAAGATCCCTAGAAGAAAAAAAGAGGATTCATGTCCCAGAAGGGGCAGAGCAGGAAGGCATAAGATTTAATCATACTACTCAGAACGGCGTGCAATTTAAACTTATAAATTGTTTATAGAATTTTCCATTTAATATAATTAAGCCCTGGTTGACCATGGGTAACTGAAACAGTGGAAAGTGTAACCCTGGATAAAGGGAGACTACTGTAATTTATTGAAAGCCATGTATGTAGTAAGCAGAGAATAGAATTTAAATCCAAAACTGGTCCAAAGCCAGCTAGTTATAGAGTGATAGATGTGTCCCTGTTTCCTGGGACTGTTTCAGTTTATGCCTATTACCACAGTATAATTATTGACAGCACATAATTTTACCTTCAGAACAATCTGGCTGACATCAGGTTTGGATGGTAAGTTGCAGAGCCATCTTAGTTGTAGGCAGTCCAAGGAGGCCCATTTCAGAACACTTCTACTCCTGGACCTTTCTCTAAGGTGGGATCTCACATGAGTGTGTGTTCAATCCTCATTAACTGAATGAAATCAAATTGATTTTTTTTTTGCCTGCCTTTATTTATTTATTTATTTATTTATTTATTTATTTATTTATTTTAATCTTTATTGTCCAGATTATTACAGTTGTTCCTCTTTTTTCCCCCATAGCTCCCCTCCTCCCAGTTCCCACCCCAACCTCTGTCCTTATCCTCACTCTCGCTGTCCTTACCCCCACTCTCGCTGTCCTCATCTATAGGTGTACAATATTGTGCATTCTCTTCTTGCACCCCCAACACCCTTTACCCCCAAAAATTGTCAGTCCACTCCCTTTCTATGCCTCTGATTCTATTCTATTCACCAGTTTATTCTGTTCATCAGATTTTTTATTCACTTGATTTTTAGATTCACTTGTTGATAGATATGTATTTGTTGTTCATAATTTTTATCTTTACTTTTTCTTCATCTTCTTCTTAAAAGGATACTTTTCAGCATTTCATATAATACTGGTTGGGTGGTGATGAACTCCTTTAGCTTTTTTTTTGTCTGTGAAGCTCTTTATCTGACCTTCAATTCTGAATGATAGCTTTGCTGAGTAAAGTAGTTTTGGCTGTAGGTTCTTGCTGTTCATCACTTTGAATATTTCTTGCCACTCCCTTCTGGCCTGCCAAGTTTCTGTTGAGAAATCAGCTGACAGTCATATGGGTCTCCCCTTGTAGGTAACTAACTTCTTTTCTCTTGCTGCTTTTAAGATTCTCTCTTTGTCTTTTGCTCTTGATATTTTTATTATGATGTATCTTGGTGTGGTCCTCTTTAGATTCCTTTTGCTTGGGGTTCTCTGCGCTTCCTGGACTTGGAAGTCTATTTCTTTCACCAGGTGGGGGAATTTTTGTCATTATTTCTTCAAATAGGTTTTCAATATCTTGCTCTTTCTCTTCTTCTGGCACCCCTATAATTTTGATGTTGGTACGCTTGAGTTGTCCCAGAGACTCCTTACGCTATTTTCAAATTTTTTTATTCTTTTTTCTTTTGGCTTTTCTGGTTGGGTGGGTTTTGCTTCTTCATATTTCATATCTTTGACTTGATTCTTATGATCCTCTCGTCTGCTGTTGGATCTCTGTATATTATTCTTTATTTCAGTGAGTGTATGCTTAATTTCAAGCTGGTCCTTTTTCATATGCTCAAGGGTCTCACTAAATTTATCGGCAGTCTCTGGAATATTCTTGAAAAGTCTTATAACTGTGGTTTTGAACTCTATATCCAGTCATTTTCATTCCTCCATTTGTGTCATTTGTGACCTGCTTCTTAGTCTCCGCATTTTGGCTTTCTGTGTATAGGGCCTCCCCAATCACCTGGGGTGGCCACTCTTGTTGTACACCTTTGAAGGCTGGGTGTACAGTCTTGTTGTAGTTATCACTGGGAGGTATCACTGAGAGGAAATGACCTGAAGGCCTTTCTCCTCATTGTTTGGGGTTTGGATCTTTTGGAGTTCTGTCCCAGCTGCAAACCCTTAGGTTATGCTGAAGGCTGGCAGGCGCACAGCTTGGGCAGGGTTGTAGGTGGGTTGGGGTGGGGGTCTCAGAATCACCAGGGTGGAGCAACCCATAATGTCTGCCCTTCCGCTGACGCCGCAGTTTCTCCCAGGTTTGGCGTCTCCAAGCCCTGGGGTCTGCACGCCTCTGAGACTCAGCATCTCCATGTCTGTGTCTCTGCAAACAGCACTGCTAGAACGCCACTGGTCTTCTGCCCCGTTGCCCTACAGCCCACGTCGCATTCAGTGCAGCCCCGGAGTTTATAATCTCCTTCCAAGCCGAGGACCCGAGCGCAGATGCTGCCACCCTCTCACCCACGCCGCCGCGCTGCCTCCCCACCGCCTCCTTTCAGCGCATCAGTACCTCTGTTTTGGCATCAGGAGCTTCTACTCAGTCTCCAAGCACTCCTTCTCTTGCCTTCTAGTTGTAAAGCTTCCCCTCCCTTGGTTCTGGAGGATGGCCATTTATCTGTATAGTTGCATTCTTATAATGTAGTTGTGGAGGCTGTGCATTTAGGTATATACCTCATGCCGCCATCTTGGTTCTCTCCCAAATTGATTTCTTAATTCAATGAAGCTTAAAGCACTTAGAAAACTTCAGTACACACATCTATCCATATAAAAGGCTAAGTGACCATCTGTCCATCTGTCTACCTGACTAAGTACATATGACATGCACTGACAATTTAAAAATAAATGTTGACTTGCACATCCATGATACATACAAATTTCTTGCTGGCACCAACCGCATGCATGTTTTAATTTTATATTACCACAGTATACATACTATTTTGACATGTAATTTTTTGCAGTAATGTAATTACCACATGAATCTTTCTTCTAACTAATTTCCTTTTGATGTGCACAAATCTGTGCATGGGCCACTAGTAAATTAATAAAATAAGTGATGCTAGCAGAAAGGCAAAGGAAAGACTAGATAACATTCATTTTTCTACAAATATTTATTGAACATCTACAGTGAGCTAGGTGTCATGTTGAAGTTAATATGTTTCTTCTCTTAAAGATGAGCTATCTAGCAAAAACCTAGGATTCTATAATGTAGGGAATTTCTGTAATGATACCCTACATGATTTTATACTTCGTGCCTTTGCCCCTATCTGTCTAGAATTCTCTTATTCCAACTATTCACCTACCTTATAGGTTCCTAATTATCTTTTAAATTAATTGAAGTATCACTTCTTCAGAGTCTTGCCCTTCCCCCATCCTTCCAGTAGAGTGGGTCATTTTCTCCTCTGTTTCCCTGGATGTTTTAACCTGATCTCTATTATGCTTATTAATTCCATACTGCAAGGACTGGCTGACATAGCTATTTCCCCTATCACGGGACTTTAAGCTCAATAGCAAGGACCATAACTTATGCCAGATCATAATAGGTACTCAAAAAATTTCTACATTGAACCAAACTAAGTAGAAGGCTAACCATTTATCACTGTCATCATCAGCCAGTATGGACTGCTTCCCACATCCATAGCATAACCCACTGAACTATCTTCTTATAGTTCACCAAATTTGAAACATGGAGTAATGACCGAGAGCTTTCATCTTACAAGTCAGCTCTGATTAGCTGGAAGTGGCTTTAATGAAAAGGATTCTGGGGCTGGATCCAGATTCAATAAGATAGAACATAATTAATGAGTTAAGTTTGAGAAAGGGGCACATGAACCTATATTTCCCATCCCTGACATAACATTTACTTCTATTACAATAGCATAGAAGTATCCATATATTTCCATTAAACACACACACACACACACACACACACACACACACACACACACACTACACACATTTATATATACAGAGAAAGAAATTGAAATGGGAGCTGCTTTTACAGCATCCTCAAATTAAAACTCTCAGAAATGTTATAAATAGCATTCAGAAGCCCTTAAGCACAATGAAAGAAGGGATTTTTTGTTAGTTTTATGTATTGCTGTGTCACGTGGCTGTTGTAAGCTAGAATAGTAACAAGTGCTCAAGAAATATTTGTTGAATGTGAGACTACAGTTGAAACTGTACTTTTAACTATTGTAGATGCATTGTTACTAATACAGAACTTTTGGCTGCTCTGGAAACCTAAGCAACATTTCTTATACTGAATCCAAAAGAAAGAGCAGTCTGAATACTTATCAACAAGTCACTGAGAGGTTTAAGGAGCGCTTTTGTGCCTTTGCACATGACTTTCCCCTTGTTTTGGATGGCCTTTCTCCTTTTCCACTGAGAAAACTTTTATACATCCTTCAAGGGAAAGCGACCCCTGTATGAAGCCTTCTCAGATCCTCCCAAGCAGAGTTCATACTAACTCTCCTATGTTCTTTCAGCACCGTGTTAACTTGTTTACTTCCTGAGAAACCCATGTCTCCAACTCCAGTGAGACAAAATCCTTTTAAATGAAGGCAGTCCTTTAAATGCTTCGCCTTTTTCCTTTCAAAAACACAAAATGCATTAGACACATTCTTGGACCTGATTAGGAGAAAAGAAAACCAACTAAAAGCTTTTACAAGGTGTCTTTTCATCACTGCATGGCAGGGGATAACATCAGTTCTTGTTACCCCTTAGATAGACAACCCTTTTTTCCCTCCTGGGTTCCATAGCTTTCAGTTCTTCCTGTTGTTATAAACCATGACACAGCATGTTACTCACACACGTAAGAATTACTTTTTCAGAAGAAGCACTCAAGCTGCCCTTGTAACGGCGATGACTTCAGGTTGTGAAGGTCAGTTTGCTAAGGGTAAAGTCATAGGAAATCTTCTCAAGCATATTGGGGACCATCCATCACCTACATGTTCAGACCACGCATAAAAAACTGTGTTACGACTTACGACTGGAGAAATGGCATCTGACCAAACCCCCATCAATGACAAGAAAAGAGGAAAGGAAATGGCTGCGATGTGATTAAAGCCAGCCCATTGAGCGAGTTCTCAGAGTTTTAAAATTCTCCTACGATGCCATGACCCTGTAGCTGTCCAAAAGAAGAATGAGAATAGCCAACTTACTCAAAAATACAGTGTATCTCAATTTCCCAAATGGTTCCATTCCTTCTTCACTGTTATGTCGACATATCTATCTCCCTAAAGTGCAGAAGGCATTGCACTGATAATCAGAATTTTTCTTTGTTTTGGTTTTATCCAGATGGAGCTGTTCATCCCTTTAAAACATATAGAGGGCCTCTCCCATCATTCTCCTGTTCCTCTGCCTTAACTCAAAAGTTGGTCACAAAGTATGCTAGACCTTAATGTGATTTTTAAAAAAAGAATGGAGTAAGCATTCCTACTGCTCAAAGGGGCTTGGGAAACTCAGGCCTGATCCAGGCTTGCATCAGTAGGAGGAGGGTCCAGTTTTATAAGATGGGATTATAGCAGCTGGAGCCTATGGTCATTATATTTATTATTTCCATTTACCGGTTGTATTGGTTGTAGCATGACAGCAGATTTGTGAGTGGGGAATTTGGATCCAAGGCTCAGGCCACAGGAGTTGTCCAGGGTTAGATATTTAGAGATTTATTTTCTTAAGGGTTGAGGTGGCCTCATGGGAAATAACTATCCCTAAAGAGAGGAAGCTTCATAGTATGTTCATAATGTCTGAGTGTAGGTGTTAAGAAAGAGGCAAATGCACAATGGCCATGTCCATTCCCAAGTTCTATTCCGAGCACAACATAAAAGACTAGAGGCCTGATGCACAAAATTCATGCAAGGGTAGGCCTTCGCAGCCCTGCTCCCCACACACTGGTCATTCCAGAAGGTCATTCCACTGTCTGGTCTAATTAGCATATTAGCTCTTTATTATATAGGATGAGTACAGCAAAACTAACTTCACCTGTGTTAAGTAAGGAAAGTTTCAGCACAGCACTATACTTGGCACTCACCATCTCACATCTAAGAGGTGCTGAGCCTAGAGGTTCAATATTTTCAGTACCTGTATCCTAGCTGAGCCAGAGCAGAAAAGAGCTTGGCCTACTGAGCCCCTACCCTTGTGGCAGGTAAAGCTACTAATTCCACCAATTGAGCCTCTCAACATAGATTCATAAATGTATACCTCAAGGTCTTTTGTGATTGTTAATTTTGTGTGTCAATTTGAGTGGGCTAAGGGGTGTGCAGATAGTTGATAAAGTATTATTTCTGGGTGTGTCTCCATGGATAGCATTTGATTCAGTGGAGGGAGTAAACAGACCAATGTATCATCTAATCCAACGAGGGCCCAAATGGAACAAAGAGGTGAAAGAAAGTGAATTCTCTCTCTCTTCTTACTGGTAAGCTAGGACATCCATCTTTTCCTGCCCTTCAACTTCAAAGCTGCAGATCCTTAAGCCTTTGGACTCTGACTGAATTATACCACAGGATTTTCTGATTCTCTTGCTTGTAGATGGCAAATTGTGGGACTTAGTCATATGAACCAATTCCTGTAACAAATATATATATATAATGTGTATATATTTATTCTCTGGAGAACCATGACTAATACACTTTCATTCAGTAATAATATGCTGAATACCTATCTACAAAATAGCAGACACTCTGCTAAACTCTCAGTTACAAAGACATGATTCTTCCTTAAGAGTTTACAGATTAGTTGGAAACACAAAGAGCAAAGAAATAATTATTATTCAATGTGATGAATGCGATATTAGATTATGCAGAATATTATAGCTGTGTATTAAAGCGGTCCCTAACTCAATTTGGAGAGTTTAAGAAGTCTAAATCAATAAGGTGGTTCAAGAATACTCTTTTTTATTTAATGTAAATATTTTATTTGAGTACACTGGCTGAGTACTAAATAGTGAGTAGGGGTTAATGAGGACAAGTGTGGGAATTGGGCATTCTAGACAGAAAGAAAGGCATGAGTAAATGCAAAGGCAAGAAAAGAGTCGTGTGCACTAGGAATGTTGAGCAGTTCCATGTTCCTGAAATACAATGCATGAGCCAGGAAGGGAAGGAGATGAAAGCAGAGAGGTAAAAGGAAGCCAGAAGATGGAGGACCTTGCATAACATGCCAGCAATCTTGGACTTAACCTGGTGGGATATGGGGCACCCTTATGATCACTAATTAATTGTTAGCATAGTCAGACTGATACTCAAAACAAATAAGAATATGTACCCTTATTTCTCTGGATTCAGTATTTGAAGCTAAGTGACTACACTATTTGCTATGTGACTTTAGAAACTCAATTAATTTTCTAAGATATTTTCTCCATCTCTAAATGGGGGTCACAATACCTTACAAAGTTTTTGCAAGAATTAAGTGATATAACACATTTAAATGTGGTAGAGTCAGAACTCAAACCCCGTACAAAATCAAGACCCTTGCCAAGACCTAACCTGATCCTTGCCAAGGGCCTATTCTACGAGTTTTATTCTGTAATAAAACTGTTCATAGAAAAGATTACTCATGGAGAACCACGTCTTCACCACCTTGTTGTATCGAATTTTTTTAAGAAAGTGAGATCATCATCCCCTTTAGGAGGATGTAAGTCATCTTTGCTTCCTATGGCAGGATATCAATAATGTGCAGTATATGGGAACTGACTGAATGAAACGTTATATTTAATTGGGAAATCAATGAAGAGGAAGAGGTCACCAAGGTCACAAAACCTAGATCACCCTGACCACTCGCACCCCCTCGCCCTTCCTCTGGGGCTTCCAGCATCATATCACACTCGCCAATTCCCCAGCAGTCTTAATTACGGACACAGCCTTTTGTCTTCAAATATCACAGCTCTGTGAAATCTATGCATCGATAAATACAGATCAAAAGCTGTTTTCCACACTGCTGGAGAGTTCATTGCTTCTGTGGTTAAAGCAAATGTGGTCATTCTTTACCTTTGAGGGGACCTTTCAAGGTCTCTAAGTAGCTGAAGACTTCCTTTAAAGTCAGAATAAAGACCTCCATAATGTTAGGACCCAAAGTTGCGTCACAAAAGAGTCCACACTTTTCAGATTAGCTCTCTGTGGCCAAAAAGTAACAAACCAGGCTTTCAAGATTAACCAAAGCCAGATCATCAATTCTGTTTCAAAACAGATGTCTTCTTTGCACCAAGCATCATTGCTATATCTATTTTCCCTTTCAAAAAGCATTTGCTGGGTATGAGAGTTTTGGAGCAGGAACAGAGAAAAATAAGAAATGGCATCTATCTTCAAGATTAGCAGAGGAGGCACATAGGCTCAAAAAAATTCAAAGCAAGCATAAAGGTATTATGACAAAAGAAAAATAAAACCCTCAAAGAGTGGAAGATTAATTCTACTACAAGATGGGGGTCAGGAGAAGCACCATAGAGGAGTTGAAATTTGAACTGAGTCTCAAGATGAATGTGTATTTTCCTGGCAATGAGGAAGGGGAATTAAGAATGAAAAGACTTGTCTTAAAACTATAGCAGAATAAATAAAAGGATAGAAACATGTTGAAAGCATAAGACCAATCAAGTCATTTGATAGGAATAGCACATGGGGCAGGAATAGAGGCAGCGAGAGGGAGGGCTGGGAAGGTAAGAAGGACCCCGATCATACAGTGTCTTATATAGTTTAAGAAAGCTATAGAGGTCACTGATGGACTTTAATCAAGAAAATGACTTACTCAAATATATTTTAGAAAAGTCATCCTGTCAGTGTGGATAATGAATGTAGTGGAGACTAGAGGAAGGAAGGAAGACCAATTTAAGAAAGACTAGAGGAAGGAAGACCAGATTAAGAAAGAGAGCATGAGGACTAGCCTGAGTTGGCAGCAGTAAGGATACAGATGAGTAGTCAGGCATAAAATGAGGATAACATTTCCAAAGGCATGGCTGTGGGCAGGCAGAGAATGAAGTTCTTGGCTACCTCTTTTCAAGGACAGTTGAACACAGCCTTGGAAATCAATAAGATGGAGAATAACCAGAGCAAAAAGATGGTGAGATGAGATTATGGAGATTCTTTTTTCAGTGAATATAGTGGGTACAGGTTTCAAGTGTACAACTCAATAAAACATAAGATGGTGAAGAATTTTTTTCACTGAATTGATTGGGTACAGGTTTCAAGTGTACAACTCAATAAAACATAAGATGATGAAGAATTCCATTAAATTCAACTGATTTTTATTGAACACAGAGTTGTATCAGGAACCATGATACAGGATGCCTCTTGCCATACAGAGATGAACAAGACAAGATCTCTGTCTGAAAGCACAGCAGAAATGGGCTGAGTGGCTATACAGATAGGTACCCAGTGACCATAAGATAAGTCAATTCTATTACCCTGCTTTACTTTTCTTGTCTATTTTGTTTATTGTCCATTTCTCCTCACCATCAACTAGAATGTCAGCTCTGTGAGGTAAAATGTTTTATCTGGTAGATGGTTCAGCATCTTTAAAAGTATTTGTGTCTAATACATGCTCATTATGTATTTTCTGAATTAATGAATTAATTTATCCTGATTAGGACTTGTGTGCTCTTTTAACTTATAGATTCATGTATTTAATTCTGGAGATCCTGTCATTATTTCTTTCAATATTTCCTCTATTCTACTATTTTAATTGTTACTTCTATTACGTTGTCTGGCTTCCATGTCTCAATATTCTATATTTTCTATCTTTATATTTTCCCAGATCTATCTTAAAAATCATTGTTTCTCTCTTCATCTGTCATTTGAGTGCTTTACTTAATAATTTTTTTTCACTTGGATTACACTTTGGTTCTGTTTCAAATCTACCTGTGATTTTTCAAATTATCTTGTTGTGTTTGATCACTTTAAATCTGTCTATTTTATTTATTTATTTTTGTTAATCCTCACCCAAGGAAATTTTTCCCATTGATTTTTAGATAGAGTGGAAATGAGGTAGGGGAGTGGAGAGAGAGAGAAAGAGAAACAACAATGATGTGAGAGAGACATCAATTGGTTGCCTTCCACGTGCACCTAACCCAAGCCAGGGATCCAATCTGTAACCCAGAAACAACCCTTAACTGGGAATTGAACCCATAACCCTTCAGTGTGTGGGGCCCATGCTCTGATTGTTATATTATTTCTATTCTTGAGGTGATATTTAGTTCAAATGCTGATATTTGTTTTGCCTGCTAATTTCCCTCATGGCAATTCATTCCATTGTGTAATTTTTAATATTTGTTTGTGTGCTCATTTTCAACAGCACTTTGTGAGTCTTGCTGCTTTAGAAGTGTTCCTACAGGATGTGTTACATCTGCCTCTGTGTTAGCCTCTGTGGTCATCACTAAACTAGTTTTATGTTACCTTTTTGGTTTGGTATTCATACCACATGGGCAGTAGTCTGAGTCACATCCCACACTCATGTGTACTGCAGATCTTCGATTATTTATTATTGGTGAATTGTTTATCAGACACAGCATCAGATGGATTATAAATTTCCACCTCCCAAAAGAGGCAAGCAGGTTTATCTGGTCCTAATTCCAGAAGTAGATAGATTTTCATGGCTCTTGCCTTTAGACAGGTAGTTCATCTATACCATGAGCTTGAAATCTGCTCCTGATGTCAATATATGAGAATTCTAGTGCCCAGTCCCCTGACATTCAATTCCATATGATGTTACAGTAGCCATAAAAGCTTTTTCAGCTTTAGTACACTTTGAGCTGCTTCTTTGTTTTCACACCTGGGTATTTTCTGTTCCTAGTTTATTCTTTAGCTATGTGTACAAAAACTATCTCTATCTGGTATTGTTTTATCCAACATTTTTAACCTTGAAGTATGAAGACCAGTTGTTCCACTTCAACTCAATTTGCCATATTTTCATGACTCTGTAATTCTGAAACCAATAATCTTAATTGTGCAAGTTGCAAGAACTTATATCCATTCTCCTTAATTAAATATTTTACTGATATAACCTAAGGTGATGTATTCATTTCTGGGTACCAAAGTTTGGGAGAGAAAGTGACATCATCATGCACTTTTGGAAAAGATCAAACATGATGAAGAATCAATGTACGGATGCATGGAACAGAATAACAGATTTCAGGGGAGAGGGAGGAAAAACAGGGAGAGATTGACCAAAGAATATTCATACATATATGCATAACCCATGGACACAAACAATAGTATGGGGAAGGTCAAGGATTGGGTGGGTATTGGGTGGAGGGGGACAAAAAGGGAGAAAATGAGAGTTGTCAACAAATGGGGGAAAAAATCTGGAAAACTTTTCGGTGCTTAGAATGTTTGACCAAAGAAAGTTTACTTAGCCTGAAGAGGAGGAAACTCTGGGGCACAGAGCACTGTCACCAGATATTTAAAGGGCTGTCATGTGGAAGGAGAATTCAGCTTATCTCATGTAGTTCTAGACAACAAATCCAAAATTGCGCCGCAGAGAGCCAGGTCTGTGTTGAACCAGCTCTGACATGGATTCATCACATAACAATCTTGGACAAATCACTTTCCCCTTATGAACTCCAAGGGTACTCATCTGTAAAATGAGAAGGCTGAATCACATGTGAGTCAGGTTCCTTCAGCTCTCACAGACTTCGGTTCATTTCTCACCAAAGGTAATAATCAGAATTTTTCCAGCACTGAATCAGTGGGCACACTTGATGAATGTCTTAACCTTCCTTATTTCATCCTCACTCAAACTAATGTACCTATATTGCTTTTTTTCACCCCACCAAGACTATAGACCTCAAACCAAGTCTTCATAACCCTCTTTGGGCCAGAAATTGTAGTTTCGAAATGGCTGAATGGAAGAGTGGAATGGGGAAAAAACTGTGGATTTTGGGTGTACATACCGACCTGAGTACCAAGCCAAATGTTTACCTTACAAGCTCTGTATCCTTGAGGACCATTTGACTTCTTTATCAGTTTCCTCTTTCATAAAGTGAAATACTAAAATATACCTAAATGGTGCTCATCATTAATAATTTTAAAGCCGATATAAAAATGTCTGACACATGCTCTGTTTTTAATAAATGTTAGTAAAATCAAAACCAAATGTTCTATATTGACAAGGGATGGAATGGTGCCTGTAACAATAGGATGCAGTTTATTCCTTCCAACACGTTACACCATGCTGCCTTCCCATTGCAAAATATCTTCTCTCCCCTTCACAATTTTGCAAGCATTTCTAATTCTAGGGATTAATTATTTTTGTACAAGAAACAGTTATCTGAATTACTCCAACACCTTGGGCATTTTAGAAAATTATCTTTCCCTTGAATTGTTAAACCATGGGTAATCAAATCCCACTCTCATAAATATTTGATTTAGCAAAAAACAATTGCTATCCCTTCCTGGTAACCAGAGTTTCTTCCAGCTTATCTCTGGCCTCCTTCATTATCTTTTAACGTGGAGGGATTCCAGTTTCTTGTACCTCTGCTATCTCACTGGAGCTGTATTTTATGAGCTGACATCTGCACATCTATCTCCTGACATCTGAAAGGATCTTTGCTTGGTAAACAATACAACTGGATTCATTAAAAGTTTCTGACTCATAGCAACTCCATGAAAACTTCTTTTATCTTTCTGATGAGATTTCTTTCCTAAGCTCCTTTGTCTTGAAGATTTCAATTGGTGAAGTTGTTTCTGCCTCTGAAAAAAAGGGAATTAGAATAATCTACATACCCTAGATATATAGGAGTGACTATTAGTGAATCATAAGAAATGGAATGAAAATGTGGAAGAGAAAAACCAATTCAGCAAACACAGTGTAGTGTTTAGAAAACGAGTCCCAACCTGGGTTCTAAAATCATACCCAGCTCAGTTTCAGACTCTGCCACTCAATTTCAGGCTCTGCCACTCACTAGTTGCATGCCTTTCCACAAGCTGAGAAAGTACCTAGGCTGCAATGTTCACATCTGCATAATGGCCATAAACTCTGTCTTCAAATATGCAGCAGAGGAGGAAAAATGTGCTAGACTGCCTTCAGTAGTGCAAAGTACATGAAGGTCTGCCCTGGAAACATGGAGAACAAACTGGAAAAAAATAAAAGGGTAAAACTAAAAGTTCCTCAATCATAGGTGGAGTGGATCCAAAGAAATCTGTTTTATTAATTTTTTACCCCTATACAAAAATGGCCTGAAAAATACTCCTTTCCCAGGCAGCTGCTGAGCATGGCAGAGGGACACGTCCTGGTGCTCATGGCCGAGGTCATGTCCTGAGCCAGGGCCACCTACAGGCCATTATGACCAAGCCTACTGGGTTGGAAGGTGCTGATTGTGCCCTGTGAGGGCATCAACCTTCCTAGCAGTTTCTACAGAAATTAGTTGAAGTACCTGGTCTTTCTCCCCAAGTGGATGAACATCAACCCATCCTTTGGCCCTTACCACTCTTCAGCCCCAAACCGCATCTTTTGGCAGACCATGCAAGGCATGCTGTCCCACAAGACCAAGTGAGGCCACGTCACCTTAGGCCACACAAGGTGTCTGATGGGATCCCGCTGCCCTATGACAAGAAAGAGCAAATGGTGGCTCCTGCTGCCCTCAAGGTTGTGTGTCTGAAGTCTACATGAAAGTTTGCCTGGGCGCCTGGCTCATGAAGTTGGCTGTAAGTACCAGGAAATCACAGCCGCTCTGGTGGAGAAAAGGAAAGAGAAGGCCAAAATCCATGGAAACAGGCCAAAAAGAACTGGAGAAGAAAACTGACAGATGCACAGAAGTCCTCAAGACTCATGGACTCCTAATCTGAGCCCAATAAAGTGGTAATAAGTAACTATAAATAAGTAAATATAAATAAAATAAGTAAATGCAAATAAAATGCCTCCCAAAACAAAAACCTCATTACTATATTAAAATTCAGCCTATGGTTTCACAAATATGATGTGTGATACAGACACCAGAATTGATGTAAGCTAGTGAACAAAACAACAGCCATGTCATAATACCGTATTTTCCGGTGCATAAGACCACTGGGCATATAAAATGACCCCCAACTTTTGAGATGATTTTCCTGGGTTAAAAAGTTCGGACGGAGACCGTATGTAGCACAAAAAGGAGCCAACCGGAGACAGTTGTAGTCTCCATCCGGCTCCATTGAAATGAATGGAGTGCGGCCATTTTTGAGCTCCCTCCCCGCCACCGTATGCAGTGACCGCAGATTTTCCAGTCCAGCTCGGAAGTTTCAGCACCCGCCCTATAAAGATGACAACTGGTGTATAAGACAACCCCCGACTTTTGAGAAGATTTTCCTGGGTTAAAAAGTCATCCTATACGCCGGAAAATACGGTATATAGGATGTCTTAAGAACTTCCTCTGTACTAAGGACCACATTATGTATCTTACATGCACATTTATACACGTATCTCATTTTATTATGTTATGTGCCTCATTTAACAACTCACAAAGAAGGTATTATATTATGATCCTCACTTAGATGATATCTTAGCCTGGCTTCCACCAGAAAGCAGAACCTGAGACAAGAGCTATGTGCAGGCAGTTTGAGGAGCCATGCCAGACAGCAGACATGTTGGGTGGAGGAAAGAAGAAAACTCAACACCAGGAGATGCTATCCAATCATCCTCAATTGTGGTGCTCATTCCTGGCATCCTTTCTGAAGAGACCATCCTTTCCTGTCCCACTGGTTGAAAAATACTCCATGGGGCACCAACTCTTTCCTACATCCAGGTTATATATGTGTGAGTGTTGAGCAGGCTCCTACATGAATGCTGGGGCAGAAAGCAAGACACGCTTTACTGAGGTGCTACGGGCAGTAAAGCTGGTAGAAGCTTGAGAGGAACTATTTACAATAGCTATAGCTGGAAAAGAGAAGAACCCTAGAGGATCTGAGGCAATGGGTGCATAAGAAGAATCCCATAAAAGGTGAATAGCTAAGACTTACAGAGGCTGTCTTGCCCAAGAAGAACTATTGAAAACACAAATCTGGCATTCTGTTCTAGATCCCCTTCTATTCCTATTCTCACTATGGTAAAATAAAGAAGATATAGAAGGATAATTATTCAGATACAACATTCATGAATAAAAACCCATCCATGAAATATCTCCTGTTTGCTCTTCAGTCTCACCTGCCACAATTTTGCTCCTCACCCCTTATGCTTCAGTCATAGCACGATGCTCGCATGTCCTCAAGAAGTTAAGTGGTTTTACCGAATTCACAACCTGCCAACCCCAGTCTGTGCCCAAGTTCTTATCAATATTGCACAATTATTATTATTATTATTACTATTATTATTATTATTTTGGTAAAGAACTTTAAATGTTTTGTTCAATTACAGTTCACTTTCAGTATTATTTTGTGCTAGAGGTCCATTGCAGCAAGATTCCTGCAAGAATAGGGCTTCCTTAGGCCTATTCCTGCAAGAATAGGACTTCCTGAGGCTGGAGTGAAGCACTGCTTCACTCCCTCCCTTTTCTACTGCCTCACTTTCTCCCGTGTCCGCCACTTCACATTCTCCCTTCTCTGCCACCTCACTCCCTACCGTCTCCGCTGCCATGGC
Organism: Murina feae; assembly: GCA_004026665.1. Classification (NCBI taxonomy): domain Eukaryota; kingdom Metazoa; phylum Chordata; class Mammalia; order Chiroptera; family Vespertilionidae; genus Murina; species Murina feae. The sequence goes on along the minus strand of PVJC01002061.1, from coordinate 61,774 downwards.
TCCCTCCCTTCTCTGCCACTTCACTTCCTTCCATCTCCGCTACTTCACTTCCTCCCATGTCTGCTGCTTCGCTGCTTCGCTCCCTCCCATGTCCGCTGCCTCAGCTCCGCTCCCTTCTCCGCTGCCTCAGCTCCATTCCCTTCTCTGCCACTCTACTCCCTTCTGCAGTGCTTGGCTTCCTTCTACTCTGTCTTCAGTCTTCGCTCTGTGCCTGTATATGCAAATTAACTGCCATCTTTGTTGGGTTAATTTGCATATCGCTAGGATTGGCTGGTGGGCATAGCAGAGGGATGGGCAATTTGCATGTTTCTCTTTTATTAGTGTAGATTACTTCCAGGAGTAGCCATAGTGGTTAGACAATCACATACTTTACAAAGTGTTCTCAGTATTTCCAGTACCCACATGGCACCATACAGTTATTACAATATTATTGACTCTATTCCCTATGCTGTACTTTGCATACCTGTAACTATTGTATAATTACCAATTTATACTTCTAACTCCCTTCACCTTTTTCACCCAGTCCCCCAACCCTTTCCCCACTGGGAACCATCAGTACATTCTCTGTGTCAATGTGTCTGTTTCAATTTTGTTGCTTATTTATTTTGTTCTTTAGATCCTACATATAAGTGACTTCATATGGTATCTGTCTTTCTCTGACTGCCTTATTTCACTGTGCATATACCTTCTAGGTGCATTCATGCTGTAACAAATGGTAAAATTTCATTCATTTTTATGGCTGAGTAATATTTTATTGTATAAATGTACCATCACTCTTTCATTCATTCATATATATATATATATATATATATATATATATATATAGTTTAAAAATATTTATTAATCAATATATTTATTGATTTTTTTACAGAGAGGAAGGGAGAGATAGAGAGTTAGAAACATTGATGAGAGAGAAACATCAATGCCCTACTGGGGATGTACCCGCAACCAAGGTACATGCCCTTGACCGGAATCAAACCTGGGACCTTACAGTCCACAGGCCGACACTCTATCCACTGAGCCAAACCAGTTAGAGCACCATCACTCTTTTATCCACTCATCTGCTGATGGGCACTTAGGTTGTTCCCATATCTTGGCTATTATAAATAACGCTGCAATGAACATAGGGCGCATATTTTTTTCAATTTACTGTTTTGGGCTTCTTTGGATATATGCTCAGAAGTGGAATCACTAGGTCAAAAGGCAGTCCCATTTTTAATGTTTTGAGGACCCTCCATACTGGTTTCCATAGTGGCTGCACCAGTCAGTATTCCCACCAATAGTGCATGCTGTATTTTTGCTGCTTCCATTAAAGGAAGCTAAGATTGTACCAGTCAACCCACAGGTCTACATACTTCATGACTGGCAGGAATCTGAAAATAATCACTGCTCCAAGTTCCTAATTACTAGTAGTAAAGCCACTGGCCAAGGATCCTGGATCCCTGAGCTCTACTCCTGCTGCTTCTACCTCACTGTGAGACTTTGGGGCTTTCCACATTCCCTTGCTCTGGGTTTCAGTTTCCTAGTATAATAATTTATTGAGTTGAAACAAATCCTTGCCAAGGTTCTTTCCAACACTCATGATCTATGCATCTGAGTGCATTATAAAAATATATTTAAGTTTTTATATTTTTTATTGTTTTTCTTTAGAAAGAGGAAAAAATGTTCTGTGTTAAACAGGGAGGAAGGATCAGATCAAACTTCTGGTGTGCCCTTCCATCTGGACTCTGAAAGTCAAGACTGCTAGGATAAAGGCCTATGGAGTCAAGTGACCAGATCATTTTAAACCTGAAGTTCATCTCATAAACTTCCTTCCTAATCTGGACATCTGTCCAATGAAACCACATTCTCCAAATATTCCCACAGTGTGTGTCCCACAGGCAAACGAATTGCCAGGGCAGAGAAAGACTACAGAGGTCATTGTGCCTGCGCTTTCTCCTCATTTTACAAGCAAGGTACTTGAAGCCAGCAGAGGGCATGCGACTCTCCCAAGGTCCCACCATGAGCCACTCACTGAGATTAGAGCCCCAGTGTCTGAACTAAAGCTGGTGCAATCTTTCTACAGCATCACACCATCAACTTGAGGGGCAAGATTGTTGAAAAGAGCCTAGCTGGCATGACTCAGTGGTTGAGTGTCAACCTGTGAACCAGAAGGTCATGGTTCAATTTCCAGTCAGGTCACATGCCCAGGTTGTGGACTCGATCCCCAGTGTGGAGCATGCAGGAGGCAGCTGATCAATGATTCTCTCTCATCACTTATGTTTCTATCTCTCTCTCCATCTCCCTTCCTCTCTGAAATCAGTAAAAATATAATTATAAAAATATATATTGTTTAAAATAAAGAAAAGTACTGGACTGGGAGTCCAAGATCTGGGTTTGAGTCCTGGTTAGTCTTTCCAATTACTTGACCTTCGTTAAGTGTTGAAAGTGAAGATCACATAAGAAAGTTATGTGTAACTGCCTACATGCCTAGTAACCAAAACCAATACATAATGGATGTTTAATAATAGATGCCTTTCAAATAGGACTGCCTCCAGTTTGTATAGTAAGATCTGGTTGAGGTAAGTGATGTGAACATATTATATAAAATGTAGAGTTGTATAGAAATGGAAAGAATTGTATTTTTCTATAGTAAAGCAAATACATTTTTTAAATGGGATTGCAATGGATGAAGGAAGTTATTGCTTTCCATCTCATGGACAAGTTACAGAAACATTTATGCTCTTAAACTACCAATGCTTGCAATTCTGCATCCAAACAGAGTTGTGGATGTAAGTATTCATCTTGACTTGAAAATAAAACCATTCTATCTGTACCAACAGGAAAGACACCGTGCATAGCAGCTATAATGAAATAAATAGCTTAAGTGTCAACTATCACTTGCTGAATATAGCCAAGTGAGCCAGCCTATCTCTGGAAATAATTTAAGATGCCCTTGAAATAAGAAAACATTACTTAAAATACTCCTAAATATTTTATGGATACCAGAATAAAATACATTGATGCTATAGCAAAGTCTTATTCCCTTAATGCTTATGAAAAAAATCTATGAAAATGCCTGTTAACTTCTCTTTGGGTATGGCAGTGGGAGGGAGAATTACCACTGCAGGTGCCAGAATTTCAAGCACTCTGATAGAAATTTGACTTTTCCTTTCTCATTTAAATTTCTTTTGCCCTATTATTATTTCCATTTTAGAGAGATTGTCTAAATTCCCTGGACTCACATCCAGGTCTATCTTTCTACTGCACACAATCAACCCACAAGAAAACACACAACTTCACATGTACCACCGGCTGTAGCTTTCTAAGGGTCAGGTCTAAAAGCCAAAGCTAAGATCTAAACCCTCAAAACGTTCTTTGGGATTTTGAAAGTCCATTTGAACAACTAAATTTTTGTTTTTGTGCTCTAAATAAAAAGTGATTAATGCCTTGCTATGCAAAGAACCTTACAGAGTATTTTTTTGTAAATGATATAGCTAAGATTCAAATCCAACTTTTCTGATTCCAAGACCAGCCCTCTTCCCACCAGAACTTGCCTTGAGGGAATCTAAACCAGAGTTCAGGTATTTGAAGCATCATAACAGAGTCCTCCAAATAGTGAAACCTGCTTATTTACTGAGTAAATTTTCAGGGACGAAAACAATTCCAACAGTACCATCTCCAGAATGTGGCCCTGATAGATGCTGGTGCCTTGATGAGAAAATTAACAAGCTAGGGATAATCATCTATTGTTTTCTAATTTTCTGAATATACAATGTATATTAGCCACTTGATGAAACCAACACGAGCCATAAACAGGAGCAAAAAAAAAAAGTGGAACCACATTTAATGGGTTATGAAAAAATTTTTAATCCAGTAGAAACCTCTTGGGAATTGATATTAGGCTGGGATGGGGGGAGATCCCTGAATAAATATCTATATGTGCAAAGACATTTATTGCAATGCCATTTAAACTGTAAAACACTAAAAATAACCTACAAATCCAAAAATAGGGGAATTGTTTAGTGAACTGTGGTACATCAACTAGATGGTATTTTATATAACTGTTAAATATGGTATTTCTAAACACTAGATGGTTAAAGCTAAAAATGCCGCATAAACTAAATTTAAAACGAAAAATATTGCTATGCCATGCAAAAATAGCATGCATATAAGCAAAGAGCATAAGAGAATATTAAAATGACAACTATTGATTTGCAAGGGTGACAGGATTATAGATGTTTCTGGTCTTCATTTTTTAATTTCCAGTACATTTATGATAATACAACTTATTTCAAGTAGAGCTTAACATTAACATTATTCAAAACTGACTTTATTTCAGCCAAGTAACAGAAAAAGACATTTACAATCTCTTTGGGGAATCGGTGATTTTTTTTTTTAGACACCATGTGAAAGTTCTTGTCATTGATCTTTGCCATTTAATTCAATGTCACCCAAATTTACAGATCTTTGTTTCAAGGTAATGTAGATAAATGAGGCTCATGTTAGACTATTGACATTATCTTGGCACCTATGCACATCAGCACTTTGGGTGTTTGATTAACATGTAATCCAGGCTTGGAAAGGCTAAGAACTTGGTATAGGATGTTATCTTTCATTTTTTCTAATTTGCATAGCAGCATAAGATAACACTGGATTTAGAATTGAGAGACTTACAATCTATTGAGCCCTGCTTCCATAACACACCAGTTACCTCCATCAGTGTGCCCCTGGGTGCCTCGGAGCTCATCTCTGACCCATGAGGGTGAAAATCCCAGCCCCACTCACTGCCAGGGCTGTGATGAGACATAGATTCTCTGAAGAGCACACATGTGCTCCACGGAGCTCTGGGCAGGGGCACCCAGGACAGGAAGAGCTTCTCAAGTATTTCATCAATAATAAAAACTGCCATCGACTTAACACTGTCCACATGCCAGGCACTGTGGTCAGGACTTTACATGCATCAGTCAATTATGTTTAATGTATGTATTGTGCATCCGCTATGTAATAGATTCTGGTACATGCTAGGTACATGGAAGAAAGCAATTCCCTACCCGCAGGGAGCTGAGATTCCTGTGGGGAAGACAGGCAATGAACAGCAAACATCATTTAAACAGTAAATTACGTGGTGTGTTAAGCCCTGACCAGTTTGGCTCAGTGAATAGAGCGTCGGCCTACGGACTGAAAGGTCCCAGGTCCAATTCCGGTCAAGGGTATGTACCTTGGTTGTGGGCACATTCACAGTGGGGGAGTGTGCAGGAGGCAGCTAATCGATGTTTCTCTCTCATCAATGTTTCTAACTCTCTATCCCTCTCCCTTCCTCTCTGTAAAAAATCAATGAAATATATTTTTAAAAATTACATGGTGTGTTAGAAGATGATTTGGAAAAAATAAAGGTAAAATTGAGCAAAGGAGGTCCTGAGTACAGGGACAGGGGCAGAGGAGATTTCAAAGGGGGTGGCCTGGGACATTTGAACAAAGACTTGAAGCAGGAGCAATTGGTCATGCAAATAGCAGAGAGAAGAGCACCTCAGGCAGAGTGCACTAGAGGGCAAAGAAACCAAGGTTGGAGGTTCTTGAAATGTTTGTCAAAAAATTATCAGGCTTCTGTGTCTGGATTAGAATGTGGAGAAGAGAAAGCAATAAAAAAAATGAGGTCAGAGAGGTAACAGGGAGTTTGATCATACAGGACCCTTTAAAAGACCACTATAAGGACTTTGGTTTTTATTCTGAGAAAAATCGGTTTGATCAGAGAAGCAACATGAACAACTTGCGTTTTAATTTATTGAGGATAGACTATGGTGGACAAGAGCATGAACAGAGGAACTGATTAGGAAGCTATTACAGAAACATTGAACTTCACTACAAATTCATGAACACTACAGAGGGCATAACCCAGGAGAACAGTAGAGAAGCTGGTGAGGAGTGGCTGGATTCTGTATTTATTTTGAAAGGGAAGCAAACAATCTGCTGATGTACTGAATGCAGGGTAGAAGAGCAAGAGAGGAGTCAAGGATCACTGCATGAGAAGTCGGAAGGATCAACCTGCCCCCTCCTGAGCAGGAAAGACTGACAATGATATTGTTGGGCTTAACATTCTTCACCATAAACCTACAATACAGCCAACGTCTGCATTTTACAGGTGAGAAAACTGTTGCTTTTATGGTTAATTGACTCACCCAAAGTCACACAACTTTCCAGCTGTACAGCCAAGATGTCAGCCCTGGTGCCTCTGGCTCCTAAGTCTAAGCACTTAAACACTGGATGTTGCTGCTTTGCAAAGCAAAAGTTAGGAGCATCTAAGTTTCCCCATCAGTGGCCACATGACAAGAATTCCATAAATGTGTAAACATATGACCATTTTATTGATAACAGTGGTAAATGTAGAGGGATTTCTAGTACTGGGCATGATGTGAATCAAGTGTCCATAGACACTTGACTGACTCCTGTTTATCCTTTTTTTTTTTCTTTTTTAGTTCAGAGAAGATGGGAAAGGTAAAGAGAAATAGAAACATCAATGATGATAGAGAATCATTGATTGGCTGCCTGCTGCATGCCCCCTACTGGAGATTGAGCCCACAACCCCAGGCACATGTCCTTGACCGAAATTGAACCCAGGACCCTTCAGTCCTCAGGCTGACACTCTATCTACTGAGCCAAACCAGCTAGGGCCTTTTTATCCTTTTGTCAGGAGCCTTCATGGTGCCCATGATGTAGCACTCAGAATTATATGTGAATCCTGTTCAGCCTCAATTACAACAACTGATGGGTCACAACATGCTGGTCCAACACCTGGAATAGTTGTTACATGGCTGATTCCCATTAGTACCATCTAAGATGCTTTTTTAAAATACAGATTCCAAGCCCCATCTCCTCCCCTACAGAAATAGAATCTCCTGGGATGGATTTAGGAATCTTTATTTCACAGTGAATTCTTCTGCAGCCATGCAGGCACCAGTTGGTTAAATGGTACCTAAGAACTTCTGAGTGAAGCAAGAGCAGTGAAGAATGGGGGTTGGGCCCTATTAGCTAATAGGTTAGATGTGCTAAATAAGGATAAAAAGGGTCATCACTCAAAATATGGGCCCCGAGGAGTAGCAATGGCATCACCTGGGAGATGGTTAGAAATGCTGACTCTCAAGCCCCATTCTAGACCTAATGAATCTGAACTCGTGTTTTAGCAAGGTTACTGGCTGTTTAGACACAGTGAAGCTTGCACATTGCTGTAACATCCTGAACAACAAACTTTGAGTGGTACCTACACTGGGCAGGTGCGTTCACTGGCTATTTATTAGACAGTCGACATTTATGTCCAGCTCAGTTGATACTAGACTGGATGCTTTATGTACTTTATCTTACTCCTCATGACAGTTCTACAAAGTGGGAATCATTATCCCCATCACAAGTGAGGAAACCAAGGCTAACTGAGTTGTGGTAACTCACCAAAAGCCATTCGGTTTCAAAGAGGCAGAGCTGGGATTTAAACCCAAGTCTGTATATGTCTACAGCACATGCACCACTGTACCATGTTGCTTAATATGAAGAGCAAACCAAAGGCTCAGCCAAATTTAGAAAAACTCATATGGGCAATCAGGTGAAAAATGGAGTTTGCTGTCCTAGAATGTTTTAGTGGGATTCAGAACATGTCATTGAATCAGGCTTGTTCACCCAAGCCTTAATCACATTAGATAACTGCCATTACATTTTCATAAGACAGCAGGCCCGGCCACTCTCTATTGCACACATAGTGTGGCATCTGGCATCTGGCTGGCTCCTGGGATGGTGTAGGCTGTGTTCTACATTAAGTGGGAGGTACCCTGTGCTATTTGTAATGAGTAAACTATTCCCTTGGAGTAAACTGTGCACTCATGTATGGTAAACAGAACCAGAACAGCTGCTTCAGGGTGAGCCAAGCAGTGCCATATACGTAACAACAGGTTCCCTAGAATTTTGCAGGTAGCAGTAACAATCACCGAAAACTCTGGTAGAGGTCTTTGGAGCCTGCAAAGACCATTGACATTTATTGTTTCATTTCGCTTTTAGAGAAATCCCAAAAGTTAAATATTTTACGGATAAGAAAATAGATTCAGTAAAATTGATGACTTCTCTAAGACCACACAGCTAGCAAATGGCCAAGCACGTACTCAGATCTTTGTGTTCTGATTTTAAGTCTTTTGTTGTGAACCCAAGACAATGAGTTTAAAGTAGTTTGAGTTGAGCCCCAGAGCTACAGGGAGTAGAGAGACTTTGCAAAATGGATATACTGGAAGTTGTCGCCCACTGGGAGAGATTTATTACTGCTAAACCAGAAGCTAAACGTGAGTTTTTGAGGAAAGACGACGCTTTTGTTTCCAATGGCCAGGGAATGTCCATAGGCCACACATTCCCTAAGGTCTTCACAATGAGCTCGTACAACTGAACAGAAGTGAGGGTTCCACTGATAAAATGTTGGTTTACAAACTCCCTCGCTAAACTCAGGAGGCTTATTGGATTTATTTCCTTTGTTACATGCGAAACTAAGTGCCTCCCCCATCCTTGCCCCCCACACTCCTTACTGGCCTTCCCCATAAATGTGTAAATCAGTTAACAACATCCTTGTAGTGGCTCAGTAGGTCAAGCACACTTCACTGTACAATTCTAGGGAGTCAGGGGTGTCCTGGGCACTCTGCTGCTCCTCTGCTTATAGGTCATTGTCAGATCTTTTCATAGTTAACACCATGTGTCACTGGTCGTGTGGGTTACTGTACACCATGCACAAGTGGAATCCAATGTGGTGAGGTCATTCGTTCCAGTGTTAGGAGATTTGGTAAGAGGAGAGAGAATTTACCCAGACCACTGCAACTGGAAAACCTCAGGGGGAAGCAGCAGGCCACCAGCCAATTGGGATGGTCACTGACTGGGTAGTTACAAAAATTATACCTTCATACGTGGAAACTGTAGAGCAGCAGATCTGTAGTTAAAGGTCATCTAAAAAAAGATAAGAATGCTCAAAGCACGAGCCTTTTTCACTAATTTGGGAGTCTTTTTGAGCCATAAGGAGGAACAGCAATGATAGATTACCCTAGAAACAGAGAAGCAGGGCAGCCCGCCCCCCCACCCCCCCGGCCACAGGACTTCGATACAGCTCACAGGGCACTAGACTCCTTTGGAAACAGGGAAGGTGCATCCAGAGAGACATCAGAATAGGCTCCGTTTATGGTTCTATCAGAGCCATAGCAAGATGTGAAATGGTTATCATGTGGCACATCTAACAGGAGCCTGAGGAAAACATCAGTAGAAACAGATGTGTTCATGCACAAAACTGGAATTAGACTGTCTCCAAGGTGGCTATCATAAGTCTCCTAGCCAGAGAAATCTTTAAAGGTTTGAATGGTTCATCTGCATGAAGAAGTATGCCATCACCCTTGTTAAATGAAGCTGAATAGCCTACTATGGGGACTCTCATATGACTCCCAGTGCAGAACAAGTTCTCTGGGTTGACTAAGAATAGTGAGGAAAGCACTGCTGCCTTGAACTGGGTACTTGGTGGAATTGCGTATACATAGCCCACTGAAGAGACTTCCCAGAAGCAGGGGCGATAATTCAAGGACCACTCTGGGATGGCCTGCTCTCCTCGCCTGGAGATAACAAGACCCAATGGCATGGTGGGAAACCCAGGCAACATGGCTTTGACTCAGGGAATGCTGGGTGATTTGATATGGGTAGAACCCTGAATTGGACAAATGGACCATGGCCTTGAACTTGCTCCTGCAGTCTGGAGTAAAGGCGTAAAGCATCTGTTCCATCCTCAAAGGGCAACCTACCTCTATTAGTGATCCAGAGGATGAAAAACTTTCCCCAAAGAGCTCCTCCTGAATATCCCAGACACTGGATTGAAATGCAAACTCATCGCTAGGTGGAATATATAACTCCTTCTCAAACGCAGCTGTGGGATGCTCCATGGACATCCCTCTCTCATACATTACCATAGAATCCGCTGGACTCAATAGAAAAAATGTCAAAAGCTCCCACGGTCAGGGGATAGAATAAGAAAAGACAGATCCTGGTGAGTTGGAGGCTGACTTTCTTCCCCCTGTTGGTAATTTAACAAGGCACTGGTTCAGTAAGTATGGGTTAGCTCAAACACCAACATGCTCTGACCAGTTTCCGAACTTTTCTGAAGGCTTCTTTTCCTAACAAGGCTACATGCTCAACTGTTCCAGACTGCAAGAAACCAAGGGGTTTCCCAGGATTCAGGACTCTGAGTACAAAAACCTGAAGGCAGTCCTAGGCAAACCAGGATGGTTGGCCACTCTATCAACCAGGGTCCTTCTATTCTAACAGTAATACAGTTGGCTCCTAGTTCTATAAAGGAGATTTTGGAGGTAGAGACAGGACTCCTCTCTCCTGGAATTCTAACCATGGAACCCAACCGAGCACTTCTCCCTGTGGGGTCATGAGGTCATGGGGTATGTGCTCACCCACATCTCTTCTTATAAATTTGTCCTTAATAAAATCTTTCTTATATCTTCCCACTATGACACTAGTATGTGCACTTCCCTTTGCTTCTGCCAAAGAAGTGAGCTTCTGAGATTCTGCCTCTAACTAGTGCACAGGCAGCAAGCAAGGGACAGAGTCAACAGGCTAGAGAGTCAAGAAAGAGACAGAAAGTTGCAGATCTCTACCAACTCAGAGAAAAGACACTATAAAAGTGCTATAGGGCATGAATCTGAGCAACTGAGCAAGACTACACAGCAGAGTCAGCTTACAGAACCACCCGTGGTTTGTTTTTTTCCCTAATTGACTCTGAATGTCTAAATGGCTTGGCCAGAGCGCTGCAGGTCATCATGACTCTCAGACCCCTACTGTCTCACTTTGGCCACTGCACTCATTCAAGGCTCCTTGCAGACATAGAAGTGCATGGTGGGACCCCCTGACCTGTAGTCCTGGGCACTTTCCAAGAACAAAAGAAATCTTTAATCTTTACCAAAAGAAAAGTTATCAGAGAGAAGTTTAACACAAAGCAGTTGAAACAACCCAGAAGGTGGAGAGGCTTTAAAAAGGTGGTAGACTCTGCCTGGCCGGGGTGGCTGGCTCAGGGTTGAGCATCAACCTATGAACCAGGTCACAGTTCAACTCCTGGTTGGGGCACATGCATGGGTTGAGGGCTCAATCACCATTGTGGGGCATGCAGGAGGCACCTAATCAATGATTCTCGCTCATCATTGATGTTTCTCTCTCTCTCTCTCTCTCTCTCTCTCTCTCTCTCTCTCTCTCTCTCTCTCTCTCTCTCCCCTCTCTGAAATCAATAAAAACATTTTTTAAAAGCTGATAGAGAGCAGTTGTTTTCCAGATGTTATCTCTTCATGCCAGAATGACCAAAACCTGCTACAAACCTCTGTCCATGCTCACAGATGCTCTCCCCACAACCTGCCCTGCACAGGGCCATCAGTGTCATCCCACACATCACTGCCAGCAGGTGGCAGTGCAAGCACACAATAGAGATTTATAACTTAATTAATCTATTGATTTAAAACTTTAAAGACTCTCTCATCACTGCTACTATGATTTCAGTCTTCCTTTATCTGTAGAAACCTCTGCTAAAGTGAATTTTGGGAGGAACCACGAAGGAGATAAGGTAGAGTTGTACTGGTTGAAGTGCCGAGAGCACCTGAAATCTTCCTCGTTGCTCCTCTTCTTCTAGCAATGGCCTTGAGGGAGGGGGCGGAAACTTCGTGAAAAATGCTTGGCAAACCACTTACAGGATGAAAGCAGAATCCTAAGACCCTTCATAATGGTTCTAGGAAGCTTCACCCTTCATAAATATCTTTGCTGCTAGCATTTTCTGCATAATTAATTGGCTATAAGCCAGTTAGTAACCACCTTTAGTAGCTGACTTCTCTTTCGCATGTCACACACCCATCACCTTCCATGTTCCGTCCACCTTCCGATAAATTGATTGCCTCTGAATTCCTGGCTCAACGTCTGATTGTAGGCAACCCAAACCAAAACACAAAAGCCATTGACCTAGGAACAGGAGTCATCGAGGGGGCCTGTGTCAACATGAATGCTCGGAGGCCACGTGGCCAAATGCACAGGTGCTGACCTCCTTCCCTATGGAGGAAAGCACCTCAGGAAGTATTTTGAAAATATTAGCCCTGATACACACAGAGCCAAACTGTCTGTGGCTCAGTAGCACGTGTTTGCACACTTCACCTCAGGAGCTGTGATCCCTCTTCCTCCTGCCAGGTGAGAAGAGAAGAGCAGAGGAGACAGGCCATCTGTGCCGCCTCACAGGTAGAGGGATTCTTTTCCCTCCCTCTTCTCCCGTGTGGCTTCTACCCTTATGTCAGTTCTCAACTCACCACAACGCACAGCACCCAGGGAGCCTCCTCTTGCCCTTCCTTTCTCTCCCTCTGGCTGAGACAATGCCCTCCACCTCCTCAGTCCTCCTGCAATCGTCCCTCCGTATGCTCTCCACTAGGCTGTATGTTCAGTGGGGAGACACTGTGTTTTATCTTTGTGTTTACCCTCAAAATATGACACGGGGTCTGTCACAGAACCAGTGCTCAAAAATCAATTTTTTCACGGGTGAGTGAATGAATGAATGAATGAATGAATGCAACTTTCCAAATATCTGTCTTAATCCTCATTGTTTCTGATCTGAGGTCACATTCTCCTCCACTTACTAGAGTGACTGACCTAAACACAGAGGGTATTTGTGTTACAAAGACTCCAGCGATCCCTCAAGAGGTCATTTTCACAGATAAGAAAACTCAGACCCAGTACACAACAAGGCCGGGAGTCAGCAAACGTGGCTTCTAGCATGTTTAGATGAGTGACCTTGAACGAATGTCAAATTACTGCATTCAACAAACCTCCTGACTCTATCTCCCCACCTATAACACTTACAAAATAATTGAATTTGCCTTACATACTTCAAATAACTGTTTTTCTTCTCTCAATGTTTATTGAGCACTCACCAGGAGCCAGGCCCTCTACTGGGAACTAAAAATATAACACAGCACTCGGCACGCAGACATGCGCTCAGACGTGGAGCTGATACTGGTGATGATCCAGTGGGACAACGAATGCATCCTGTGAAGGTAGAAACTGAGGTTCAGGAAGATGTGTTACCTGCCCAAGTTCACACAGCTGGTTACCAGAATAACCAAATGTCCGATACAACTTTATCCTAAACAAAAGGCTACCTTCCCATCCCTACAGCTCCAGGTTCCCCTCTTCCACCTCCCTCTAGTATGAGGCTCCTGTGCGCCTGCCTTTGCAGGATTTAGATTCTAGTGTAGCTTTACATTTCAGCTACAATCTAAGTTTACCAGCATGCTGGGCACTATGGCCAAAGTTAGCTAAACAGCAAAGGGATAAAATGTTAGGCACTCAACAAGCACTGGCCACATTGCAACAAATCAAATCGTTTCAATAACTTGGTTTCAGGAGACTTGGAACATCCAAAGAGTTGGATCTTCAAGCACTCCAAGTGTGTATAATCAGTTCAGCTCCATTCCATCCAATAAGTTTTTACTGACTTCCTAAGACGGCAGGACACTGCATTACAATGAATGACACAGGATGAACCAGGAGGACTGAAGAATGTTTATTAGGGACTTATTTTATTTCTTTTTAAGAAAATAGATGATATTTTAATTCAGTAATCAAATCCAAGGCTAATTCCTGAAAATTCTGGAAAGTTGAATTTAGCTAAGGTCACCCAAATCTATGAAATACATGAACCAGGAGCCAAACCTAATTTAAAAAAAACAAAAAACTCATGTTTCCAAACATATCATAGTTTGGAAGTGTTGTCAGGTCACAGAGTGCTAAACAAACAACCTTTGAGCAGTAAGAAAGACAGAATGATGTGACAACATTTACAGTTTCTGCAGCAATTATAAATGCTCAATAAATATTTACTCAATTAACATAGTGAGGCCACTCAAAGATTCAGGCGAGGCGCCAGATTCGCAAGCCTACAGCGTTCAAGAAATAAAACCATCCAGGTGTAGAAGTTATTTCCAACAGGCCGAACCTACAAGGTAATAAAAGGCAAGGAGGGTTTCTGGCAAGACTTAAGACAAATCAAGGATTATAAATCTATATAGTTTTATTAAACCAAAAACTGACCGTGTTGTATGATGAAGGAGGAAGAGAAATATGTGGTGGAAAAAGTTCTCGCCCATCGAGTGGAAAAGGGCAAAGTGGGGTACCTCCTCGAGTGGAAGGGTTCTCAGATGAGGACAATGCATGGGAGCCAGAAGAGAACTTGAACTCCCCCCACCTCATTGCTGAGTTTTCACAGTCACAGAAAACAGCACAAGAGACAGATAAGTCAGAAGGAGGCCAGCGCAAAGCTGACTCTGATTCTGAAGATAAGGGAAAGGAGAGCAAACCAAAGAAGAAGAAAGAAGAGTCAGAAAAGCCTCGAGGCTTTGCCCGGGGTTTGGAGCCTGAACGGATCATTGGAGCTACAGACTCCAGTGGAGAGCTCATGTTCCTGATGAAATGGAAAAACTCTGATGAGGCTGACCTGGTCCCAGCCAAGGAAGCCAATGCCAAGTGCCCCCAGGTTGTCACATCCTTCTATGAGGAAAGGCTGACATGGCATTCCTATCCCTCAGAGGATGATGACAAAAAAACATGACAAGAATGAACTCTCCTGAGTACCAGCCCCTGTCACATCTCACTGTGGGTTTCAAGTGGGGAGGGGAAGGGGTTCTACTTGTCTTGATACCATAGAAGTGGCTTGAGAAGATGTCTTTTGAGGAGCCAGTATGGTTTCTGAGCCCTACAGCAGTCCAAGTGCTTTAAAGCCTTTCCGTGCTTTATAGTTTGCACACCCATCCATGTGGAGGGGAAGGAGGGGAAGTGTTTCAAGGCAATTCATTCTGCACTTTGCTGAGAAAAGCAAAAGGCCTTCTGTGAAGGACAACACTTGCAGAATGGGTATGTGTGAGAGCAAAAAATACTGTAGAACTTCAAAGAGCATCTCCACAACCCACAGCCTTCTTCCCAATAGTGTGAACTGCATTTTTACAGCATAGCAGGTGTGTAGTTTTGGGCTATTACTGCTGTATTATTGGGGGTGGGAGGGATGGGGTAGGAAGGGAGATGAGTAGGATTGTTTTTATTAAAATTTGGGGCCTGGTTGGGGAAATGGTGAAACAATGAAAAGAAGAAATAATTAATGATTTGGTTTTGTGTCCAGAATATTTAGTTTTTAAGAAAATGTAATTGGCAATCTAATTGAGGACTCTGAGAGACTGTTTAAAAGCTGTGAATGCCTGAAACTTACAGGCCAAGATGTTCCCTGCCTGAGATTAATTCTTTTCCCAACAAAGGACTAAGCCAGTTAATAAGTTACCAAAGTTGCCATTTGGGGTGGGGGGGGGATGGAAATTGGTTGAAAAGGGAAAGTCTTTTATTGGAGCATATATAGGCAAATCATTCTGTCTTAGAGGTGCTAATTCTTGAACTTGACAAGTCCCTTTCTCTTCTAATTATGAAGCTGTAGATATTAGCCTGTCCATCCAAGCTCCTGGCTGAGGTATTTGTGGGGAGGAGAGGGGGATGGTATAGGAGGTGTGAGGGTAAAGAGAGGGCCCATGTTTTTAGGTTGGAAAAACTCCTGGAGCCTCTCTGTTTTTTAAACTTTAAACTGTGAAACCATCGGTGGCAGGGTTCAGTCACTGACGGCACAAGTTCATTGAATCACTTTAGGAATTGGATTATTTCAAAAGCCCTGGTCTCAGGAGAAGATTAAACTTTCACTTTCATACTGGGACAGTGGTTCACTTTAAGACACAAAACAAAAACTCTTTTTTTATATACCAAGAATTAACTAATACCCAAAATGCTGTCTTGACTCATGAAATCTGTCAGTTCTTGACATCACCCAGACCTACATCTAGACCTTCATTGTAAAATCCTTTTAGGCATGTGTTAGATTTCTGTAAAAAAAAAAAAAAATTTGTTTAAATGTAAACTAGGGACTAATTTTAAATAAAAGCAGCTGTTGCCATACCTGGTGCTTGGGTGCTGCCTGGTCAGTGCTTGTTGAGTGTGAGTGAAAGCATGAGTTCTCATAGTCCAACTGCACTTGCCTTTTTCAAAGAATAGATGCTCTGCATCACACAGACGTTTATTTGGATCCCAGCTGCCCACTGAGTACTGGTTGTAACCTGGAGCAAGTGTGTAGCTCCTCTGAGTCTTGGTTCCCTCATGTAATATGGTGATAGTGCTGCATGCACTGCCCCCCCTTTTAATAGTCTCTTGAATATTTACAGGAACCAAAGGTTTGAGAAAGTAAGAGGGAGTTTGGTCCTGAATGCACCACTGACAGACTTTGAAACTCTCTTTGTCCCCCTTCTTCCCAGGCTTTTGAGATTAGTCCTTGGAACATAGACTGGGACAGACAGGGTCCTGACTGCAAAGCTGACCTGCTCTGTGAATTTGAGCAAGTTCCTTCATCTTTGCAAGGTTTACTTCCTTCATCCATAAAATGGGGGCAATATTTACAGCTAACCCACAGGATTAGTGTGAGGACTAAATAAGGTAATGTGGGAAAAGCTCCCCTCTCGGTGCCTGGCATACATTAGGCATTCAACAAATACTAGCCCCCTTCCCTTATGCTGCCTCCTCTTTGCTGCCTGAAGCCCAGCACACCAGGGTCTCATGGTTTACAACTCACTTCTCCATCAGGACTTTTCAGTCCACATTTAGTAAACGCTCCTGCCTGCATCACAGCAAAAGCAAGAACAAAAAGATCTCCCTGCACCTGAACTCTACCACCTGTCATAACTAGAGGGTGCAACCACCCATCAGCACAGGAGCCCCATCTTGGACCACCTAATGGCCCAGGAGACAGATCCTGTCCCAGCTCCAGGTCATCAGAAGGAGCGGGGTCACCCAGACCCTATTTAACCCCAGAGAGAACCAACAAAGCTGTGCCATAGCTGGCAGAGTTCAGAGTAAACTTAAAGGGAAATCGCATCTCCTGGGAGTGATGAATCTGTGCCCAGGTCCCCAGAGGCACCGGTGGTTTAAGGTGGATGCTGCAGGAAGTTTGATTCCATTGGTGAGCACGCAGTGCCACCTGGTGGACATTCTGTGCTTCTACGGCTACTTTAATCCCAAGGTCAAAGTCATCAACCATATTCTGGAGCCCAACAGTTCTACCAGTGACAACTTTTACAGGTTTGTACCATGACCGTCTACAAAAGCAATAAAATCCATTACCCCCTTTTTTTAACTAGTAAAGAGCATGCTTGACTACAATTGGAGCTTCCCCACTGGGGAACTGTAGTGTAGAAGGTACAAGACAAAAGCTCTGTTGTATGTGAACTTGAGTCAAATCTTTGAGTTCCAAGGCTACTGACTTGCAGGTGTCTGAGGAAATTTACTCCTTAGCTTTAACATCTTCAAAACAGAGATAACTGTACTGATCTGTCAAGTTTGGGAGAGAAGTAGTCACTGTTTTTATACAGATAAACTCTCATGTCAATAAATACTTAGGAAATATTTGTTCTCTTCTTCCCCATCACTAGCATGAAATAATGTGAGTGCATCGTGTAGCTTGGAAGGTTAATGTCAGGTTAGTCCATGGGTCCCAACTTTCATAAAGCTTTTTGAGTATTTAAATAACACCTTCCCATCACTGTCATTATAATCCTCTGTTCCCTGAGAGACCCAAGTTAAGAACCATTTATTAAGACCCTTGTATTTCCTCAACCTCATAGGACACACAGAAATTTATGTAAGAGAGGGCTTTGTTGTTTTTTTCAAGATTCGAACATGATTATTTCATAAAGACAAAGTAACAGTAAAACAGATGCAAGCACAGCCCTGGCAACAGACCCCGGGCACTGGATGCCAAGTAAGCCTGTGCCAATGATGGGCTGGAAAAGACCCAAGAGGGAGGAGGAGCTGATAACCAATGGAATTGTGGCACCAAAGTACAGTGTTAAGCTGGAAGGGAATTCATCTCTCCCAACCCTTCATTTACACAGGGGTAAACTAAGGCCCATGAGGTTGGAGCTTTGAAAGATTACATGGAAATCAGTGACAGAGCTGGGGACAAAACCCAGATCTCCTAAGTCCAGAGAACATGACCCTTGGATGTATTAAAGAGGAGGCATTTCAAACCAGCCTAGGAAAGAATTAGCCAATAAACAGCACTGGGATAACTGGCTGTCCATTTTAGAACAGAAATACAGCTAGAGTCTTACCTCACTCCCTATACCAAAATAAATTCCAGAGAGATTCTTAAAGTTACATGAGAAGTTAAAGGAATAAAATCATAAAAGTAAAAGGAGTGGATTCATAGTTTTATAATCTTAGAGTAAGGAAACACCTTTGGCATAGATCTCAGATGCCCTGAGGGAAAAGATGGCTGATCTGACTACACACAAGAAAACAAAGCTAAAAGAACACGGAATTTAGGAGAATATTGGTCATTCATATGCTAGACAAAAGGCCCTCCTATAAACTTCCCTCCTATAAAATGAGCTTTTACAAATCAATAAGGGAAAGCCATACAACCCAATAGAAATACCAATATCCAATAGGTTGATTTTAATATGCTCAATTACACCCACAATTAAGAAAATACAAATTAAATCAACATTGGGATATCACTTTACATCCCTATCCATTTGGCAAAGTAATTAAAGTTTAGCAATACCGTTGTCAAGGATGAGAGAAAATAGGTATTTTAATATGCTGTAGGAGTATAAATTGGCTCCAGTTTTTAGACGGACAATCTGGGGAAGTCTACTCCCTCAATGCAATGTGCACATACGAGCATCTTTTTGTTTTAATACGTAAGCTCTCCTGTCAGAATTTCCTTCCTGAGGCACTGCCCCAACTTTCTAGAAATCCAAGGGCTTCTCAGTCAGAAAGAGAGGGTGACTGTGAACCCTGCTCACAACTTATGGCAGAAAAGAGATCTGGAAGATCAGATGTGTTGCTTCTCATCCTCATGGCTCTGACTCGCTGTGGAAGGCTTGTTCTGGCTCCCACAGCCCTGTGGACCCCGCCTCAGTCATAGGGATTCCTCGATGCCCACCTCCCAGGGTCTGCTCAGTGACAGGCTCCTCATTGCACCGGGGTCCTCAAAGTCAAAGCTCTTGGGTTTTCTCACAGCCATTCCACCGTCACGGGGCTGGTGGATGCCTCACAATGAAGGGGTACATGCCCAGGGTCTGTCCAGGGCTGGGAGGGGTAGAGCTAGTACCAGCGGAAGATGCCCTGGAGGGTTTGTGGTTGGGGGAGGCAATGCCCCCAGGTGATGACAGATCCGGACCCTACCAGCCGGACTGGCATGGGACCCTTTTCTAGATGCCAGTGGTTCTTTGAAAATCAGGAGGTCCTGTGTTCCAGCCAGACCAGGGGTTTCAACCAAGCACCACGGGCTCAGCTGTTCTCTCAGCTCTCTGAGAGCCAGGGGTGCAGGAGGTCGGGCTCCGCACACTCATTACTCTTCCCCATCACTAGGCCATAGTTCAGGCCACCAACATCCACCTCAAAAGCTCTCTGAACTCTGAATCCCAGTGAGAAGAGGCCTGCAGGGAGGACAAGAAAGAATAGAAGCCCTGCCCCCCAGAGAGACTAACCCGCCCCAGAACTTCCCATTGGCTCCATTATGCATTTATTCAGGGCAGAGACCCACCTGGCGCACATCTGCAGATGTAAGATGTGACCCTCGAGATGTGCTTCAGGGTGAGAGCAGCTGGCAGCTGTTTCCACTGAAAATGAAGAAAACAGTTCCTCTGTGGTAGGGCTTCCCTTACACCAGACATGTGACTTGTTGGAACTTGCCTTACAGAAACTCTTGGACAAGTGTAGCCATTGTAGCAATGTTTGCAAGAGTGAAAAACTGGAGACAACCTAAATGTCCATAAACGTGAGAGTGGTTACGTAAATCATAGTATATCCATCCCACAGAGCGCCGTGCAGCATTGAAAGCGGTGAGGTAGATTTATGATTACTGATGCGGAAAGATGTGCAAGGCTCTTTTGTTAGTGAGGAAAAGCACACTGCAAAGCAGGACTCTAATACCCTGTCCTCCTTTATCACATTTAAGAGATTCTCTAAAAAAATAACAAACACCATGTGCCAGGCATTTGAGTGCTTTACAGAAAGCCACTCACGTAATCCTCATATCAATCCTATGGACAGGGGTCCATTTCACACACAGGAAAACTGAGACCTGGGGAGGCGGTATAACAAGGGAAAGCTCCTTTAGAGCCGGCAGGAACTGGGAGCTACACTGGAACCCCAGCAGGCTGGCTGCAGAGAGCAGCATCTTAGCACCACACAGCATTTTGCTCTGTAGGTGAGTATGCTACGCTTGTTTAAAATAAAACTCTTAACACTAGTTAGCTCCAAGAATCAGGATTAGCAAGCTGAAGGAATGGAAGGAAAATTTCACCTTTGCACTATGTGGCTTTCTGTACTATTCTGAAAACAGTCGTATTTTCATAATGAGCATGGATTTCCTTTATAGGAAATACATATAGAGATACA
The DNA here is from genome assembly GCA_004026665.1 of Murina feae. Lineage (NCBI taxonomy): Eukaryota > Metazoa > Chordata > Mammalia > Chiroptera > Vespertilionidae > Murina > Murina feae. Next base: position 41,275 of record PVJC01002061.1, on the reverse strand, counting down.
TATGCATGCACATATATTCATATATAGCATAAACACACACATATATACATATATGAATACAATATATGTATCAATAAAAGCATACATATACATACACATATAAGCATACATACACACATATACATAAATACATGACTACACGTGCACATGCATATATACATAAACCATACATATACATGCACATGTACATAAATATTTACACATACATACAGACATACATAATGCATACATATGCATACACACATATATTTGTTTAGAATGCATCTCTAGATTTGGACTGATACCACATCCGTCTTAGCCTGGATCCCACTGATACTCTCTTCACTAATTTGCCAAAATCCTACTCAGCTTTTATTCATTCATCCACTAGCATTGAACCCCCTCCAGGACTGGCCTGGTCTGATGCACTGTCCTGTTTAAAATCTTTAATGACTTTCACCAGCCAGGACTAAGTCTGAGAGCCAGGCCCTCCCCTTCCAAAACCCCTGGCACCTCATACTCACACTTTAAACACTGCCCAACACTAAACCATGAACCAATCCCCGCTGACAAATTTGCCACTTGCTTCCCTCCTGCTCCCTCTTCCCAGATTGCTTCTATCTCTAGCATGCACTCCTACCCTCACTTATTGAACTCAAACTGTCTCCTAAGCACTCACCTCAGCCTGGAAGCTGTTCGGAGCTCCTCAGTGGCGCCCCTCCCTGTCAAGAATGAGCTTGTGCTCCTCATCCTGCTTCCATAAACCCTGTGTGTCTCTCAGTGCTAGGATCTCACACCTTGGTTTTAATTGCCTGACCTGTGCACGTGTCTCCTGTGAGCTCCATTAGGGCTCTGTGCTGATCTCTGCTGCCCAGACAACTAGCATAAAAAGCGGCATAGTATAGATGCTCAGGAACGTTTGGGAACTAGTAGAGAATATTAAAAATAACAGCCAGCCCCGTCCTATGCCAGGCACTAGTCTGAACCCTTTACATGTATTAGCTCTCAATTAATCCTCACAGAAGCCCGATGATGGAAAAACTATAATCATAGTTCCAGCCAAGAGGCAGAGAGAGTTGCATCATTTGCCTAAATTCACACATAGATCCAGACATGTGACCCCAGGACCATGGGCTTAACCCTGTGCTACTGCTGCCTCCTGAATGGAGAGCTGAGTATGGTAGTTCCTGGCTTAGACTCACTCCTCTCCAGCCCCACCCCACTGCTCCCTGAGCTCTGACTTGGGAATGCAGCACCAGGAAGCTTAGATTTTACGGCATACATACAGATGCCATTTCCTTGTTCCATCAGAGCTCCCAAAGAGGGGGGGTGGGGGGAAGGGCAGACATTGTTTATTTGTGTTACCAGATCAACCAAAGCCTAGAACTTGGGAGCTGGCTCCATGGGGAATATTTCCTGAAGGGAGAGATGGCTCTGCCCTCCACAGTCAGTGTGCACACACGCACACACGCGCACATGCACCCATCAGATCTCACCTTTTCTGAGTATTTCAATTTCCAGGAAGAAAAACAACTTTAAAACAGCACCTCAGGCTCTTCCCTATGTTTCTCCTTCGTGAAGAGAACAGGATGGTTCTTTCTGGCCTCCAGAATCCCCCTCTGCCTCAGCACTGACTCTGCAGCGCCACCTTGTGTTCGAGGACCATTATGTCGCCCAGTTGAACATGTAAGCAGGTGGAAGTCTCCTTTTAACAGTCCCATGAAGGTTAATGATCACACACAGTCACATACACCCCACCCCTTTATAAAATAGCATTGCATGGAGGACACGGTGAGTTCTTCAGGAAAGAACTTGTCCGCCAGCTGCTGGGTGTTACAGCTATGGACAGCCTTCGGGTGTCAGCCCCAGGAGTTGCCTGTGCTGCAGAGCTACCTGCCCGAGGTCATGCCCTGCCCACATATAATGACACAGTGGTGCAAAGGTCTGGCAATCTCGGCCCAACACCTCTAGAGGACCATTCTAGCTCTGGAGCGCCGCTGGGCTGGCTGAGGCTGTGTTTGAGCCTGAGTTGCAGCTCAGCTCCCTGCTCTGTCCTATCCTGCTTCCACAGGTGCCCACCAATAGGGCACCTCAGTAACCATCCCCCATGCTAAACTCCATCACAGAATCTGCTTCTGAAACACAGTGCCTCTGAAGTGTGGGAGTGTCCCTGTTTGTCTAGTCACTAGGCATTACTGAGCCTGCATGTATTATGGGATAGGTTAGAGGACCTGATTCTCTGTTTCTGTAATTCGGAGCTCAAACTACAGTAATCCCCCTTATTCACAGAGGATTCACAGATGCCCTGTGGCTGCCTGACACCACAGACAGTACAGAACGCCACATACACTATGTTTTTTCCTAAGCAAACAGGAAGTCTTCACTTAATATCTTCGGTAGGTTCTTGGAAACTGCAACTCTAAGCTAAATGACACACCAACACCAATTTTACAGCAGGCTATTTGACATAAATAAGAGCTAAGTTCCCACAGCATATTTCTGGTCATAAAAATCATCACCAAACTTCTCACTAAAGACCCAAAACACTCCTAATATTAAACGTTAAAATAAGTATGACATGTGTGTACATTTAAGTATGATAATAAAAACAAGAAAGATTATTTTCCAAACTCATTCCAGTTTAGGGTCACATGGGTGGCTGGTGCTTATCCCAGCAGCTCAGAGCGCAAGGCGGGAACCAATCCCCAATAGGACGCCTTTTCATCACCAGGCTGCTCACGCTCACACACTCACTCATACACATACACACACACACACACTGGTTGGGAGGACAGACACGCCCATTCACCTCAGGTGCTCCCCTTTGGGATGTGGGAGGAAACCGGGCGGGTAGAGAAAACTCACGCAGGTGTGGGGAGAACATGCAAACTGTACACAGACAGTGGCCCTGGCTTGGAGTTGATTTTTTTTCTCATCATCGTTATAATGAAACATTGCTCAACGGAACAACGTTACTCGAGGACCCAGGTTAAAGCTCAGCTTATAAATGAGGCACAGTAACAGGTCAACAGCAATAACTAACAATAAAGTAAACAAGTATAACAATGGACTGTAATAAAAGTTAGGTGGAGGTGGTCTCTGTGTGTGTGAGTGCCAAAATATCGTCCTGCCCTGTACTCACCCTTCTTCTCCTTCTCCTGATGACACAACACAATGCGCAGGTGATGAGATGAAGCGAGGCCAGCGATGGGGGATTGTGGCAGAGCGTCCTGAAGGCTCTTGACCTCCTGCTGATGTGGATGTAACCAGCACTTCGTGGCTTCTCCTTGGCATGTCCCAGTTGCCGACATCACTTCTCTTCGCGTTGGGGCCATTGTGAAGTAAAATGGGGGTATTTGAACACAAACACTGAGGTACCGAGACAATCGGTCTGATAACCAACTGACTAAGGAGGGAAGCGTCTACAGAGGCCTCTGCGGCGCTATGACGCTGGCCAAAGGGGTGGGTTACGCCCTGGGCAGGGCAGAGCTTGATGATGCGAGAGTTCATCACACTACGCAGATGGTGTGCAGTTTCAAACTTAGAACTGTTTAATCCCGGAATTCCCCATGTAATATTTCCAGACCCCGGCTGATCACGGTAACGGAAACCATGGGAAGCAAAACCTCGGACAAGAGGGGATTGCTGTAGCCTAAATTCAGCTCCTGATTCTGTCAGCTGGTTTATAGGCAGGTGAGGCTACCAATAAAGCAGGTACATGAGTCTCAACGCCCTCTCTGAGATCCTGGAGTAACAGGATAGAACATCAGGACAGGTTCAAGCCTCAGACTACTGAGAGGGCACGGCCCTCTCATGGCAAAGCCACGTGCAAGTCCCAGCCTGGAGGGCAGAGCCCTCCCAGCACAATTATAGCCAAAGGCTGTAATTGGAAGCTTGAACCTATGGTCCAAACCTGTGGTCCCACGTGACTGAGTGATGTGGGCTTGACAGAGTTCAGGTGCATGTAACTGAGTAGATTCGAAACTCACGAGACCGTTGTAACCGCGCCCTTACTTTGCCTGGTAGAATCTGGCTATAAAGTAAAGGCACGGCTTTCAGGCTGTGATGTTGTCGCTAGCTCTCCATCAGAGAGGACAGTGTCCCACCAAGACCCAGCTTCCTCTTGTCTGTCTTTTCTTAATCCTTCACCGCTGCCTCTTGGGCTCACTGAACCTAGCTGAGCTGGCTCAGCACACAGGACCACATAATCTTGTATTTTATCAATGTCATGTGATCTGCCACTCATGGGGAAAAGGAATGGATATTTCCCACATGGATTCAAAGAGTACATTTTGAACATGTTTATTTAAGTTTGAGGGAGAAAAAGACTTTGCTGAGGCAGCATTTTGTAACCCCCTTCAGGTTTTCCCCCTTTCCATAACCTCAGCAATTAAGGCAGTGGTTCTCAACCTTCTGGCCCTTTAAATACAGTTCCTCATGTTGTGACCCAACCATAACATTATTTCCGTTGCTACTTCATAACTGTAATGTTGCTACTGTTATGAATCTTACTGTAAATATCTGATACGCAGGATGGTCTTAGGCGACCCCTGGGAAAGGGTCGTTCGACCCGCCAAAGGGGTCTCTACCCACAGGTTGAGAACCGCTGAATTAAGGTCATTCTTAGGGAGGTAACCGCTGCCACCACTACCCTGGCCCTGGTACTAGGAGTTCCCCACCCATCTTCTCCACAGGAGCTCACATCTTGCTTCATGCATTTCAATATCAAGGCACCAAAGCAACTTCACTCACGGCCAGCCTCACAGATACTGCTTTTATATATAGACCACACGTGTCACCTAGTGGGGGAGAAAGTCAGGAAAGTCAAGGAGTCTTCACTCACCCCCCACCTAACTTCCTTCCAAGGTGGGACTCGGGCCGGAACAAGAGTATTTTCACCCACAGGATTATGTAACTAAAGACAATGAAGCTCCTCTTAACCCATCTAGGATTGAGAAGAGTGAAGAGAATCATATTAGGTCCAGGCCAGCGTATTTGACACCTGGCAGGGATCAGTTTTTAACACACACCCACCCCCATTCGCCATAAAATAAATTTATTTGCAGTAATAATCATGAAATTAAACAAATAAGCAGGATGAGCAGACAACGCAAGCAGTGAAACTGTTCCTTTCTGGCATGGTGTCTCAATGCATCATAATAAGTTAAATATTAAGGTAAAGGGGTGGGGTATGGTGGATTAACACTTTATATTTGCACTAGCTACTTCGTCTTTAACGGAGAGGGTGGTTGGCACATGAAGCAATGCTCCCAAGAGTGAAGTCCACAATGTCCCAAGAATGATCAACGTAGAGAAGGACAGAATTGGAGTCACTCAAGTTCTGCTTCTTTGTCTTTCAGTCACTGTGCTACCCATTTGCACTGGGAATCTACCGCTAAAATGCAGAGCTATGTGGGACGCTGGGGAACTGAGCCTAGATTGGCTGAAGCATTTCACACAATTATTAATTTACATGTAGCCCAGTCCACTTGAGTTGAGGGGTGACTGAATAATTGAAAAATCTGAGCATTCATTTCCATATAAATTTTAATTTTCAGTAAAGGATAAATAACAAAAATGTACTAGCTGAAGTATATATGTGTGTGTGTGTATTAAAGGTTTTCAAATGCCACAATACCCACAGCACAGACATTTTGTAAGTGACATTGTTTAGAGTTGCTAGCTTAATGAAAAGTAAACCAATTTCCAGATAGCTTTATTCCTGTGTACAACAGGTGCATCTTGTCACGCGGTTATGGGCTGCTGTTTTCAGATTACTGCTTTGTGCCACACACTTTAGTATATTAGCTCATGTAATCCCCACAACAGTCTTGTAAAGTGAGTCAATACACTCAGGATGGTAAAGCACACATGAGGTCTCAATAAATATTAGGTCTCATCTTCCTCATCATCATTAATCTCAATCACTTAAAAGTGAGGCTCAGAGAGGCTGTTACTCACCCAATGTGACCCAAATAGGAAAGAGCAGAATCAGGATTTAAATTCCAATCTACCTGACTTCAAAAGGAAGGTCCATCCACAGTGCCATCCGGTAAACATTCACAGGCTAGATATTGCCCAGCAGACAGAGAAGCTGCCTACCTGGAAGTGATCCCAGAGGTTTAAGTTCCAAAAGCCTCTGTGGGCACTTAGCTCCCTCTCACACTAACCTCGCATAATGCCTCACTGTGATGCTGGGATTTACAAGAAATATATTATTGGACTTGGCCCCAGTGCAGGCATAGACTTTCTAAAAAGCCTGAATTTAAGTGCTGAGAGCTTGTAAAGATGTCTTTTGTTATGTTAATAGAGTGACTTTAGGAAAGCACCTGGGGCAGGATCTGGTTGCCATGGGAATCCAACCAGGCAGTGAGTTAGAACTTTCAGTCTGACCTTTGGGGAAGTGAAAAGAGCTGGAGGGTGAGTCAGTCACCACTGGCTGATGATTGAATCCAGCATGCCAGTGCCAGGAAGCCTCCATAAACCCGAGAGCATTGGGTTCCGAGAGCATTCGGGGTGGTGAATACGTGGAGATTCGGAGGTGGGGGAGGTGCACATGGAGAGGGCATGGGAGCCTGTGCCCTTTCCCTACTTTGCCCTGTGCGTCTCTTCCATCTGGCTCTTCCTGAATTATGTGCTTTTATAATAAACGGGTAAGCTAGTAAGTAAAATGTTTTCTGAGTTCTGTGAGCCACTCTAGCAAATTAATTAAAAGAAGGGGGTTGTGGAAAGCTCTGAATCAGTCAGGAGTACAGGTGACAACCTGAGCTTGTGAGTGGCAGTGGGAGGTCAGTCTTGTAGAACTGAGCTGATGCTATCACCAAGTAGAAGTTATCAGAGTTGAGTTGAACTGTAGAATACCCAGCCGGTCTTGAGAATTACTTATTGACATGGGGAAATCCACCGCCTCACCACCACCACCAAATTGGAATTGGTACCAGAACCTAGTTACTGATTTTTAGCCATTCGTCTCCCTTTGTCGTTTTAAGAAACATGCATGGCATTTATTAGAGTGTGGAGTTAAATATGTGAAACTGGATAAATGTGTGTCCCCCATAAGCTTACAGCTGCAAGCGGGCAGGGTGGGACCACAGTTGCTTCTCGCCCAGCGTGTCCCCAGCACCTGCTATAGGTCTCAGAACAGCAGTTCTCAACCTGTGGGTCGCGACCCCTTTGGCGGTCGAACAACCCTTTCACAGGGGTCGCCTAAGACCATCCTGCATATCAGATATTTATATTATGATTCATAACAGTAGCAACATTACAGTTATGAAGTAGCAACGAAAATAATTTTATGGGTGGGTCACAACATGAGGAACTGTATTTAAAGGGCCAGAAGGCTGAGAACCATTGTCCTAGAACATCATAGGCACCAAAAATGCATATGTTGCATGAATAAAACTGAGTGACTGGAAGAGTATTTTCAGGTATATTTGCAACTTGAATTTGGTCCTCACAATAGGACCATGAGGTAACATTTTTAAATGAAAAATAAATTAAAAATAAGGTTGAAAAAAAACAATGGAAGATCCCACCCCAATGTTCTTCACTTAAATCACTTCCTTGACATTTCCCTCAGTGCCAGACCCTTGGACCTTCCTTCAAACCTTCTGGGCACCATGTATTAACCCACCACTGGCCTCCTTGGCCCCTATGTGCTTAGGGGATGTTTCTTTATCTGTATTCCTTTTACAAGGACAGGGAAGGTGTCTTGCTGGCTGTCTAACTTAGTACCAATTTTATATATGTATTCTATGTAACGCATAGGATATCTAATCTAATAAAAGAGTAATATGCAAATTAATCATCACTCCGAGATCTCTAAGCCATGCCCACCAGCCAATCAGAGCAGCTCTATGCAAATTAACCCAGCCAAGATGGCAGCCAGCAGCCATGGAGCTAGAGCAAACAGGAGGCTTCCATTGCACCAGCGATGGAGTTGAAACTGCCTGCCTAGGCTGGTTGGACCTCCGCTCAAGGCAACAATGTTTCCATTATAGAAGCCCCAGAGCTGAAGCAAACAGGAGGCTTCGTTGCCTGACTAGGCCTCCGCTCAAGGCAACAAAATTTCAATTATAGAAGATAGATAAACCCCAGAAACTTGATTCCAGCCAGCCTCGCTGGGACATTGGGTCAATGGGAGCTGTGGGCAGCCTGAAAACGGCTCTCAACCCCTCACCCAGGCTGGCCACACTTCCATGGGGTGAGGATCCCCACTGGGAGGCTTGGCCAGCCTGTAAACAGCCTCACCCAGGCTAGCCAGGCACACCAGCAGGTGGACATCCCCGAGGGATCCCAGACTGCGAGAGACACAAGCCAGGCTGAGGGACCCCACTGAGTGCACAAATTTTTGTGCACTGGGCCCCTAGTGTAATATAAATAGGAGTATAGTAAGTACAAGTATACGTATAAAAAATAATAAAATGGTCTGATTTTGAGTCTCAAGTTGGTCTCCTGTTAGCTATGTGTCCTTGAAAAAGTTAAGCACTCTGAGCCCAGTGTACTCATCTGTAAAATGGAGATAATAGCACTTCATTCAAGTTGCCATTAAGAATTAATGCTAGAATGTCTAGAATAGAGCCTGACTCCTGGTGAGAACTCAACAAATGCTCAATGCCTATTTTTCTTGCTCGGTTCAGCTGCAGGCACAGGGGGCCTTCGAAGGATAGGGTCAGAAGCTGCAGCTCCTGAGCTAAGCTGAGAAACCTGGCTCTGTGCTGACACTCTCCCCTCCTGTGGGAAAGCCCCGGAGTGGCCCTTCCTTCACTGAGTCTGGCACCCCATGTTCTGGGGGGAGTCCTGGACCCTGGCGACTAACGTGACAGCCGCCCTATGTCACACCACCCCCAATGCCCTGTTTTAGGTGACCCAGCTTATTCTTGGTTTCTGCTGATTTTGACTTGAGTTTCTGCTCTGCTGTGTTGTCTCTGTGAGTCTCTGAACGCATTTTACCAATCTCGTTGCAGATCTGCCTTGTGCAAGTTGCCAGGAACAGGTAGAAAGGCCGATAAAGCCCAGGCCTGTCTTTGAGGAGCTCACAACCTAGTGGTGGAAGCAGCCATGTAATCACACAAAAAAACTGTAATTCAGAAGGCTAAGTGCTTGATACAGGTTCAGAGGATGGGGTGAGCACAGCGTCTCCCCTCTCTGCTCTGGAAACTCTATGTTGTACACACAGGGAAGCCTTGGGAGGGGCAGGGAACTTTGCTCTTTTTAGGGAAAGAGAAATTTTCTGATGGGTGTCCATGCTGAAAAGAGTATCCTTACCTGCACTGGCAGAAACATGGCACAACTGTTAGCAGGTTGACACAGTAGCTCCAGCTTTTCATCCTTAACCCCATTCTGTCATACTTCCCAAGCAGAAAATGAACACCCAAAAGGGGAAAAAAATCACATGGAGGTTTCAGGACATAAATAGGACACCAGGGCGGGAAAGATGGTGTTTGTCTGATGGGATTGGACAAACCCTTTCTTGGCCTCGTCTATACCTTTTTGTATTTTGAGTCTCTCTCTTTCTCTCTGTCTCTGTCTCTCTCTCTCTCAGCCTCTCTCCCTCCCTCCCTCCCTCCCTCCCTCCTTGACTCCCTTCCTTCCTCTCTCACTCCCAGTTCCCCAGGTAGCTGGTAGGATATGATATAGCCTTGATACAGCTTAAGTCCTACCAAGATGGCAACATGGGAGAGGCTAGAAGGAAAGGCAAACAGGGCAGGCTGCGTATACCCACCTCTAGTCAAAGGGACGCCTCAACACTGTTAAGGAGTTTGACCCAAGCAGGGTAGATCACAAAGCAATTTAGGGACTGTAGCTCAGGTAGTAACAAGACTATTAAAAGAGCAAGAAATCAACATCTGTTGTGTTGAATCATTGTGTGTGTGTGTGTGGGGGGGGTATCTTTTTGTTACCAGAACCTGTCCTACACACACTAACTTTAAAACTGACTATAATACTAGGCAGAATGAAGTAAATGCTTGGTACAGATATGAGTCATGTGCTTAGAAGAGAACAGATAAAGAAGCAATGATATTTTCTCCTTAATATGCATTGTCTAGCACAGCAGACTGTGTCCTCATAATAACACTGCATTGCATAGCTCAGGAGACTGAGCTTAGAAAAATTAAGGAATTTTCACAGCATCATAAAACTATTGGTAGAAGGCAATACAAATTGTCACTTCAAAACCTATAGTCTTTCCACAGCACCATGTTACCCCTGTAGTGGAGGCCAAAGATGGTTTGTTTGACAGGGACTGGTGTTTGAACACCAGTGAGACAATGAGGAGGGTATACAAACCAAGCACTGGAAGCAGCCCAATGTATCCTGCATATATCATACTCCCATGCAAATTAAGCCATGTATAAGTTACCTATACATGGTGGCTGCAATACTGGAAACAAATTTTTTTTTAATCATAAAGTGACTTTCTGGAGAGCTAACCGGTCTATTTGATTTGAGTATGCATTTTTCCTCCTTCTGCAGGTACACAAGACACTGCGATGATGGGCCGGTCTACCATCTGTCTAAGTAAATAACTGCCAGAAATCAGGGCCTGAAGCTCTTAGCAATGAGGACACTCTGGTCTTGGCAGTTGGCTTATGCCTCCTCAAGCAGAACACACCAATTAAAGGGACTATTAGGCTCCCATTAGATCCCAGTGGGATTCATTAGAAGAAAATCTTGTAGGTTATTTCATCCCAGAACATGTAGCTGGCTAATCCAGAAGAGTGATTTAATTAGAGGATTAAAAGCTCATTGAAGTAGATTCCAGAATGAAATGGTTTCTGTCAAAACTACATGGAGATCATTCTCCTGGGACCCAAACAACACACACATGCACACACACACTCACACACTCACACACACATACACACACACCCCAGAATGTACTGAGTATCCTCTGCTCTCTTTTTTAGTGGGCAGATGGCTGCAGGGCTTCATGGCTTAATCACTTCAGGTCCAAGCATATAAGACTAATTTTCATTGAGTTTCATTCTTGCCACGATTAAACCATATTCATATTGTAGATCTCAAGTCCCCCTCCCAGTGCTGCAAAATCGTGAAATCACTGCGGGCCTGGATCCCCAAACAAAATCCATGTTCAGTTAGGCGGCCAGCAGCAGCAGAGAGGAAAGACAAGCTCCAACTTTGTAACAGGGAGAGTACAGAAGGCAGTGGGTGGGTGGGAAAAGGCCTGGGATGATATAGAACAAAATCATAGTCCCTGCTCCCAAGCAATGCAGAGGCAGCCATGGGAACTCACAAGTGCAATGTGGTGAGGCAGGTAAGGACATGTGGTGCTCGCACACTCCAGGGGCATCCGAGTCACTGGGGGATGTGTGATAACAGATTGCCAGCCCCACTGGTGATATGAGTTTCCTACTGCTGCTATAACAAGTCACCACGTTCACTGGCTTAAAACTGCCTTAGGTACGATCTGAAAAAATGTTTCTTTCAACTCACTGGAGGCCAGAATAATTTGTATTATTTTCCTCACCTTATTTATTGCTTTTGCTTGAAATTCTATTACCTTTATCTATATTTTCTCTCAAGCCTTTGAAAATAACTTAATTTAAATTTGTCAAAATGAGATTAAATCAGAAGTCTGTAATTTATTGAAATGTTCCAAAACATCTTTTGGAAGTTCAGTTTAAGTGCTATATTAAAATTTTGTCCATTAAGCTATACACCCCTCCCTCCCCCCCCTCCAAAGAGGGATGGGAAGGTTAGGTGTATTTAGAATTATATAGGCTTTGAAAAAATACTAAGTGTATTTCTGACAAAAGAGAAATTCAATTTTGACAAATTGTCAATAAGAACTAAATATTCAGCTAATAATGTTATGCATCTAATGGATCACAAGAAATTTCTACAGATAGCAAACATTTCAAACCTTGTTTCTCCTCTACTGCTCACATTTCTCCTGGACCAGTCACTTTAGAACAGGTTGCATTACAGTACAACCTCTGAGCCTGCACCTTGTTTTACTTATGTTCGGCGAGTGTAGGAGGATTCCTGGAAACCTTTCCTGCGCTGAACAGCTAGCAATAACATCTCTCCATGGAAGAGATATAAAACCACATAGATACATCCACTAAACTCAAATTAAATGCATTCCCACTTAACTTCCCATTAGCGGGATGTGGAAAATTCCTGTGGCCTCTCCAATAGCATCCAATATGGGGGGGGGGGGGGGGGAGAGAGGCAATTGAAGAGGAAAGAGAAGACAGGTATTCTAACCAGTTGCATGAAGCTAAAGTATCTTACTTTTTACAACAGAATGGTGGTTATCAGAGGAAAGGATGAGTGGGGGAGGGCAAACTGGGTGAAAAGGTCATATATACTGTGCCTTCAGTGGTCCCGGATCTGTCTCTTGTTTCAACAGTGTTTGGATGGAACAGACCCAGGGATGCCCCTCCTTCCAGCCTTCCACCACCCTCCAGCATCTTATCTAGTCACCACCTCTGGGACCAGCCAACACATGGGGATTTTTTTCTGCCTTAACTCCTTATTGCTGAACAACCATGAGCTCCCAAATTCATCAGAATTATTCCACCAAGGGGAGGCCTGGCCAGCCTGCATCTGCGAGCCCCCATACCTCCCTCCCTCTGGGCTTCTATTTCGACCACAAAGATGTGGCTCTGGAGGGTGTGGGCCACTTCTTCCACAAGTTGGCGGAGAAGAAGCCAAGGGCGTCGCTGAGCATCTCTTAAAGTTGCAAAACCATCGTGGTGGCCACATTCACTCCCAGGACGTGCTGAAGCTTCCCAAGATGAGTGGGCAAAACTCAGGGCGCCATGGAAGCCGCCCTGGCCTTGGAGAGGAACCTAAACCAGGCCCTTTGGGAGCTGCAGGCCCTGGTTCTACACACGCAGACCTTCATCACTGTGACTTCCTGCAGAACCACTTCCTGGGTGAGCAGGTGCAACTCATCAAGAAGATGAGCGACCACCTGACTCACATCCCCAGGCTGGCCAGCCCCCGGGCTGCACTGGGAGAGTATCTCTTCGAAAGGCTCGCCCTCCAGCACAGCCAGGAGCCTTTGGAACCCAGAGGCCTTTGAGAAGCCCCTCTGCATTCTCCTGATGTCTGGCTTTTACCTGAGCCACTTCCAGAAACTAGTAGCCATTCTTTTTACCACCTTGAAGCCCTCTCCCATGCATTGGACAAAATGAAACAATAAAGCTTTTAGCAGCCCCAAAAAAAGGATATATATATATATATATATATATATATATATATATATATATATCCTATATAATAAAGAGGGAATATGCAAATTGACCATCACTCCAGTCAATTTGCACCCACAGCTGAGGCTAAGTTCCCATAATGAGCCTTAAGGAGCAATCAGCAGGGACCTGAGGCTTCATGCCCACCCACCTCCTGCATGGGACTTGACAGGGGACCTCAGGTCATGCTTTCCACCCACAGGGCTTGACAGGGGACCTCAGGCTGCTCCCCCTGCCCTGGCACCAGGCCAGAGGAACTCAGGCTGCACCCTCTTCCCTGGTGCCAGGCTGGGGGACCTCAGGCCATGTCCCCCGCCCTGGCCCCAGGCCAGGGGACCTGAGGCTGTGCCCCCCACCCAGCAGGACTTGACAGGGGCCCTCAAGGTGTGCCCTCCGCCCTGGTGCTGGGCCAGGGGACCTCAGGCCATGTCCCCCACCCCAGCACCAGGCCAGGGAACCTCAGGCTGTGTCCTCTGCCCTGGTGCCAGGCTGGGGGATCACAGGCCACTCCCTCTGCCCAGCAGGGCTTGATGGGGGACCTCAGGCCGTGCCCCCCTGCCTTGGCACTCAGGGGACCTGAAGCTGCACCCCCCCAACTGGCAGGGCTTGACAGGATGGGACTGGCCGGGTCTGGATCTAGCCCAATGATGGGGGGCTGTCCAGGTTTAGGTCTCGAGCGATTTTGAGGTGCACATGGGTGGTTGAAGACTTGACTCTGGGTCCCATGGTGCACCCCAGACTCTGACAGGAGGAAGATTTTCATATACGTTTTACTAATTTTTTTTAATCTCTGACACTTCTATTATAGAGAAAGGGCAAATAGCAATATTAAAATATTTTCTCTAATTAATCCCCTTTTAATGTGCACGAATTTCGTGCACTGGGCCACTAGTGTGTGTGTGTGTGTGTGTGTGTGTGTGTATGGAAGGAAACTAGACTTTTGGTGATAAGGATGCAATAGAGTACACAGATATCAAATTATAATGTTGTACAGCTGAAATTTATATAATGTTATTAACCAATGTCACCTCAATTAATTTAATTTAAAAATAATAATAATAAAAGTATCTTACTTTGCCCTGGCTGGGTGGCTCAGTTGGTTGGAATGTTGTCCCATGGACCAAAAGGGTTGCAGGTTTGATTCCCAGTCAGGGCACATGCCTGGGCTGTAGGTTCAATCCCCTGTCAGGGTGCATACGGGAGACAACCAATCTGCTTCTCACTCTCATCAATGTTTCTCTCTCTGTCTCAAATCAGTGAGCATATCCTTAGGTGAAGATTTAAAAAAGTATATTACTTCTGCAAATTTTATAAAGCATAACTATATGAACACATTGCCAAGGGACCAGCCACACACACACACACACACACACACACACCTTAAAGATAGAACTTCACAGACTTCATGATAAACCTGTCTCCAGTTTCCGTTGTTGATCTGATTAGCCCCCCCCCCACACACACACACACACACACTGTATTGGTCAAGGTAATTCTAACTTCTGTAACAAACAAACACAAAGATGTGTAATGGCTCAAAGATGATAGAGGTTTATTTCTTGCTCACATGAATTCCAGAAGAGGTTTTCTTCATTGACACATTCTCTCCTCTAAATGGGGACTGGAGAGCCAGATTCCTTCCATCTTTGGCTCCACCTTCAACACATGAATCCCAAGACTACCAGGACCATCTGTATCAAACCACAACCACTCACCCCCCTACTGTCTGTGTCCATTGGTTATGCTCAGATGCAAGCATAAAGTCCTTTGGTTGATCTTTTACCCCCCACCTTTCCTCTTAGGTTGGGGAAGCATTCCTCAATGCTTCTATGCTGACTCTATTTTTGTTCATCGTTTTGTGTTTTTCATTATATTCCACAAATGAGTCAGATCATGTGAAGTGTATCTTTCTCCAAATGGCTTATTTTGCTTAGCCTAATGCTCTCCACTTCCACCTGTGCTGTTGCAGATGGTAAGAGTCCCTTCTTTTTTACAGCAGCATAGTATTCCATTGTGTAGATGTACCACTGTTTTTAACCCACTCATTGGCTGATGGCGCTTAGGCTGTTTCCAAATCTTAGCTGTTATAAATTGTGCTGCTATGAACACAAGGGTGCATATATCCTTTCTGATTGGTGTTTCTGGTTTCTTGGGATATATTCCCAGAAGTGGGATCACTGGGTGAAATGGAAGTTCCATTTTTAATTTTTTAAAGAAACTCCATACTGTCTTCCATAGTGGCTGCACCAGTCTGCATTCCCACCAGCAGTGCACTAGGGTTCCCTTTTCTCCACATTCTCTCCAGCACTTGTCATTTGTTGATTTGTTGATAGCCATTCTGACAGGTATGAGATGGTATATCATTGTCGTTTTGATTTGCATCTCTGGAATGATTAGTGACTTTGAGCATGTTTTCATATGTCTCGTGGCCTTCTGTATGTCCTCTTTCTAAAAGTGTCTATTTATGCCCTAACCACTTTGGCTCAGGCCTGCAGACTGAAGGTCCCCGGGTTCAATTCCGGTCAAGGGCATGTACCTTGGTTGTGGGCACATCCCCAATAGGGAGTGTGTAGGAAGCAGCTGAATTGATGTTTCTCTCTCATCAATGTTTCTAACTCTCTATCCCTCTCCCTTCCTCTCTGTAAAAAAATCAATAAAATATATTTAAAAGAAAGATTTTTAGAAAGTAAAAGTGTCTATTCAGGTCCTTTGCCCATTTTTTTTGATTGGATTGTTTATCTTCTTTGTGTTAAGTTGCATGAGTTCTCTGTAAATTTTGGAGATTAAACACTTATCAGAGATAACATTGGTAAATATGTTCTCCCATGCAGTGGGCTTTCTTGTTTTGTTTATAGTGTCTCATCCTGCATCACTTTGAAATCAGTGTACAAGCAGACAAGATAGACAGTTACCTTAATCTCTGTTGGTGATTGCTAGAGCAGGCACAAATTTAAGAGAGGAAGAAAAATCCATTCCTGCTACCTCTATCCAGTGGTTCTCAACCTTCTGGCCCTTTAAAACAGTTCCTCATGTTGTGACCCCCAACCATAAAATTATTTTCGTTGCTACTTCATAACTGTAATTTTGCTACTGTTATGAATCTTACTGTAAATATCTGATACGCAGGATGGTCTTAGGCGACCCCTGGGAAGTCGTTGGACCGCCAAAGGGGTCGCGACCCACAGGTTGAGAACCACTGTATGCCAATGTAGCTGAAGACGATGGAGTCATTCTCAGGTGTTACCACTAGATGGCTCTTTAGGTCTTCGTATTCCTTGGGTTCTGGTTTGAGTTGCTCTTCAGTGGAGCAGGATAAAAGGATTTTCCAGTCATCTGAGCACCAATATAAATGGCCCTATTCTTTCTGGCCTCACCCAAAGAACGGGTCTGGGCCTGCCTCCACCTCGAGCAGATTAACAACCGAGAGAAAAGAGAAGTCAGTGCTGTTAAACAGAGCGTGAGAGATGTCCACTGGAGGCGGAGACACTGAGCACAGAGGGCCTGGCCAGAGCCCCAGCTCTGCCCGAATCAGCGGGACAGAGCCTCACACAGACTCCGTTTCAGCATCTGTGAAATGGAGACTACAGCACTATTGTAATTTAAGACGGGCCTCCTGCCTTTTCATGTTCTTTCACAAACACCCGCTATTTTTGTCCCCATGGCATCCGGGTGTGGCCACCATTAGGCGTTATTGGTCCCTCTTTGCAGGTGGGAGAAAATTAAGGCACTAAAATGAAAACTTGTCTGATGTCACAGGGCAAGCGAGGGGAAGATGCGGACCCAAGATTCCTCACACTGTTCCCTGCTTTGCTTTCTATAAAACACAGACAGTGCTTTCCTTCCTTGCACCTCACTAGGGCATAACGAAGCAAGCCAGATACGGAACATCATCCGTATATTCATTTTATATAGAGGGGAGAACCACTGAGATTCAGGGACCTGTAAGCAACCTGCCCATTTGGGCAGGGCTAAGGCTGTAATTTACATTTTCAGATTTCCTCTTTTCAACATCAAACACTCTTACTGGCCAAAGGGACTGATGTTCTTCCCTTGCTGCCACATAGAGTATAAATATTTAAATTCTTTTTAAAGGTGTACAAAGACTTTATTCCTTCCTCCCATCAAATATTATCCTGCGATTTGGCCAATGCAAGATTAGCCCCACCTTTTACATGCTCTAGTTGTACATTTTGACAACTATGTGGGGGGCTCTGGGGGGGTCAAACAGGTGAAAACAGAGGGGCAAGCAGCCAGTCCTCCAGTGCCTCTGTACAAAGCACATGGCACAGAGCAGCAACTTTCAAATGGGGTTCCAGCTGGGCCCAGCTGCACCAGCCACTTCAGCAGGTGTTGGCGGAACCTGGTCTGTTTTGCAAGCCCTCCCCTGCCCTGAGATGATCCTTAAAAAACGGCCTGGACTGAGGACCCTTCTGCTCTCCAAGGTAAGATCAGTCCTAAAAGTCTATGATTTGCTCTTATATCCGAAAGTTTAACCTTAGCCTAAAGGAATTGGAAATCTCAGAAGAAATTATATCAATCTGACCCGAAAGGCAGCTGCACATATTAGCTTAGAATTGGAAACTAGTAACTAACGAACAGGACTTTGATCTTTCACAGATACCAGATGAACTTCACAGCTAAAGAAGGGATTGTGTTCTCTGACCGTGTGATTTTCAGAATCAGGAGTATCTGCTAATGCCTTCGTGTGGCAGGTGGCAGACGCTATGCTGGAGCCCAAGTTTCAGTTCCTCTCACCACCACCCAGAGACCAGGGCCCTCACTTTATAGATGATAACACAGATTCTCCCAAATGGTCAAGTAACTGACTTACCCATTGCTTGTAAATAGCGGGATTAGTTATAGCCAACACTTAGAAGTAAGGACGCCAGCCGTTGCCTGGGAGTCTGCTATGTGTCTGGCCTATTGCCTTTAGTATATAATTGCCCGTAGTACTAACATTAGTATTAGTAGCTACTAATCCTCACACTAACCCTGAAACTCGGGGAATGTTATTATCTCTCTCCAGAGGAAGAAAACAACACTTAGATAGGGCCAAGGACTCTACCAAGGGCATCACAAGGAGAAGACAGTGCAGGGTGGCTATGCCAAGTCCAGGGTTGCTGTGTTGTACCGGTTTTCCATTTTGCAAATGCCTTGCAAAGGGTGAATTTGAAGTGGAAAACCTGTAGTTCCGATGCCTCCTCGTTTTCCAGCTTCCTCCGGGCAGTGGGTGAGTATTAACACACAGAGCAATGGTGAGGCCTTCCCCGCTGAGCTGTGGCCTTGCTCAGAGCAAGGACAGGAGTTAATGTCACGCTGCAGCGCTTCCTGTTCCCTCGTGCCATTGTGTGGCCTGGCTTTGTGCAGAATGGCTTTTCTTACAATGTGCTGGCAGCAACCCCTGACCCGGGCCTGTGCCAAGGTGATTCAGATTCTGCCTGAGTTCTGGGCTCCCATTCAAACGCGTCCTGAGTTCCTCCGGGCCACTTTATCCCCTGCCATGCACTGAAACCCCGTTGTTATGGCAGGACTGATGAAGAGATCCGATTCTGAGCAGCGCTCCGCATGGGGACTGGGTGTCCTGGGGCTCCCTGCAGGCCTGCTCCTGCAGAAGGTCCGGGCGCAGAGCATGCTGGGAGCGCACCGTGCCTGCCCACCCAGCCACTTCTGTCCTTTGTGCGGGGTTTTGCTTTGTTTCCTGCGGTAAAGTCTCCCTCGGCCAGTGCTCCTAACCAAGCAGCTCCCAGCTCCGGTGAAGGGGCCGGTTAGTCACGGATTCCCAGTCATTGTAGAGGGACGCGGCGTTTTCAGTGCCAGAGCTTCCCGTGACCTTTCAAATCCTGGGATTAAAATCTTGGGGCATCCAGGGCCCTTCCTCCTGCAGGGATGCAGGGAAGGGAGGGACCAGGAAGTCCAGGACTCTGCCTGCTTTCTGTTGAGGCCTCTTTGGGCAATAATGGTAACAATAATACAGTTTTAAAAGGATTTTGATATAATTCTGGGTCTTTATATGAATTATGTAATGCAACATTCAGACCACCTGGCTAAAGTAGGCAGGCCCACCCACGGTGGCCTCTACAGAAGGCAGGTGGTTCTTGTCTAGTGACAAAAGGTGCCACCTAGACTAGAATAGTCAGGAACAGGAAATGAACTGGGAACACTGGGGAGCCTCCCTTAAAACTAAGGAGCCCCATTGTCTTAGCTCAGGCTGCTACACTCACCACCTGGGGGTCCTAAACAACAGACATTTATTATTGCTCAGGCTTCTGGAGAGTGTAAGATCAGGGTGCCAATGTGGTTGGGTCCTTGGTGAGATCTCTCTTCCTGGTTTACAGATGGCGGTCTTCTCTGTGTCCTCTCCTGGTAGAGAGCCTGAGCTAGCTCTCTGGCCTCTTCTTATAAGGGTGCTAATCCCATTCATGAGAGCTCTGCCCTCAGGACCTAATCACCTCCAAAGGCTTCACCTCCAAATACCACCACATTGGGGATTAAGGTTTCAATGTATGAGTTTTGGGGGGACACAAACATTCAGCCCATAATACCCACAGTTCCAGGACAGAGTTAAAAGAAAAAGCTGATGACCTCGGTGAATGCTAAAAAGAAAGGAAGGAGAGCATTGGTGACACTGGGTCTCTGAGGGGACAGGAGCCAGAACCAGTCCTGGCCCAGGACTCCTGGGCCCAGCTCCTGAGGGAGATCAGCTTCCCACAGTGAACATGGGCCTTCTCAGCAAATGGGAGCAGCTGCACCAGCATGTCTATTCTTCTGAGTAGGACCCGTTTCCAGTGGTGACCTTCAGAGCCACAGCTACCTATACCGTTGTGCCTTTGTGCAAATTTTAAAAACAAGATATCCCCTCCTTGTGTGCACTTCTTGGCAGCAGTAGAGTGAGCATAGGTTGCATTTCAGTTTGCACTCATCTCCTTGGCTGTGCAGGCTCCACAGTGTGTACAATTTGTGCATTTCTTGGTTGCATAACTAGCTATGACCGTAGCTGGTTTAACAGATGCCAGTTCTAGACTTGAATGGCAAAGCCAACCTGAGTCCCTTTTTGGACTATTTGTCCTTTGGACTATAGGAGCTTCCAGTTTCCCGGCAAGCTCTAGGAAGAGGGGAAGACTCCAAGGCCAGAGAGAGTAAGACTTTATGCAAATAAGGCAGTAGGTACTTGAGCAATTAATTGAGCATAAAAGAAGCTTAGCCACAGTTGTCCCCAAATTGTAGAGATATTCCTGCAACTTATACTACTGTTCACCGCATGCCATTCTGATATTCATGTCTTCTATGTAGATACTAGGGATTCTTCTGGTCAGGCATGAGTTATTTTGGTTTATGTGTTTTGATACATATTAGCAAGAGGACTTATGAGTTTACACTTGTGAACTTGAGCAGTGTGAGTCAGTCTCCCAGCATTGGATCAGTTCTGGGTCAATGACCAAGTAAATATCAGTCTGGAAAACAGAATATAACCTGGGCAAATGATAGTAAATAGAGCTAAATTCAGGCGCAGAGAGCTAGAGTGCCCTGTTGAATCAACAATGTCTCACATGACTGCAGAAGTGGGTCCCTGCCACGCCTTTGCCAACCTTGGGCCACATCAAATTTCTGCAAATGCCTGTTTTGCCCTGCCCTCCCTTTTCCATAGGGCCTGTGGCCACTCTCTTGCACTTTCCTCACTCACTATTGCTGTTGCGTGAAGCTAACCAGAAGCTGTGACAGGCCAGGGACCCTGCATGTTTCCATGCCCATCTTTCCCATCACAGATCCCTCCACTCAGAACAGTACCTGCCCTCAGGAGGGACTTAGTAAAAATGAGTGACTAACTGTCCCACTTTGCCTGGGACTGTGCGGTATTTCTTGGTAAGTGGAACATTCAGTGGTAAAGCTGAGACAGTCCTAGGCAAACTGGATAGTTGGCTACCCTTAGAGTTAGCATGGTTAAAGTTTAAATAGCAGGTGAGATGGAGGCAAAATGTGTGGATTCTTTTCCTGAGAGAGACTCAACTTTAAAGGGAAAACAGAGTACTATCCAGAAAGGGGAAACAGGGTTAAGTTTTTCAGCTTTCTATTTCCCCTCCTTCTTGTTTTTAAACCATTCTAAAGCCTTATTTCTAGGATGAAAGGAAAAGTGAGGATGAACCTGGAAATAGAGGAGACTTAGGACAATTGAAGGAGCAGCATCTTGTCCTCACGAAGTGGGAGGGGCAGGATGCCGAGCTGTAAGGGCAGGAGAAGATCTTGTCTGTAGAGAGCTCATATATGAAGGTGGGGCTGGGAAATGGGGGGAGGGGGTGACAGATGTTTTCCATATTGTCAGGACATGGTGTGAGGAGAGGAGGAGGGAGAGGCTTGAATGGAGATGAGTAAAGGCTTAGGACAACCATTAGAGAATGCAGGAAGACACTAAAACATACCCTAGGCACCAAGGGATGCCCAGCTGAATTGGGGAATTGTGACTATGCAACATACAGCGTAATTACTGACGAGGCTATGATCCTCTGCCTGTCCAATCTGATACAATTACAAGCCTATTACCACACATTATTGGTCTTGAAAAATATCTGCCATTTCACTTAAAAAGAATGGTCAATAGGCAAGTATGGGCTAAACAAGAGATACAAATACTTTCTAGTAAGCTGCAGTAGAAAATAACATGAGAGGAAGTAGTTATATATTGAGCCCTTAGCAGGACTGTTATTAATGGGCACTACTTACTGTTCTGTGGTAGGTGTCACAGTCAGACACACACGTGCTCAGACTGAAAGGCAATGTGGGAGAAGAAGAATCAAAGATGGGGCAATTGGAAGGCTACACAGGGGCCAAACACACATTCTCGCCATCGTGGATAGCAGGGAGCCTTGGCCTTCCAGGACTAGAAGTACTCTCGCCCTCTTGGTGGGAATTTATACATACCCTATTCCAACTCCCACGGTAACTATTTGTGATAGTTACCCATCTTACCAACGGAAAGACTGCATTTTAATACAGCTAAATAATTGGCCCATGGCTGGTGAATTAGCAGAGATGAGATGTAACTAAGTGGATTGACTTAGCCCCTCCCCTTGTCTTTCTTACTTTTTACCTATATTATAATAAGGATACTAACAATACCTAACCACAAGCCTTAGTAAGAATTAAGTGAGATCATTTATGTGAATGTTCTAGGCACCCCACCATGCTGCTTATAGCAGTATATTCTTCTAGTATGGAAGAATACTGGTTCTCAACTGGCAGTGATTTTGACCTCTAGGGGACATGTGGTGATGGAGTTTTTGTGTGTGTGTGTGTTTGTTTTTTTTGTCACAACTAGGGCAGTGCTGTTGGTATTTAGCAGGTCGAGGCCAGAGATACTGCTACTAGTAAACATCTCACTATGCACTGGACAACCCCCATGGCAAAGAATTATCCTGCCCAAAATGTCAATACTGGTGAGGTTGAGAAGCCCTATGGTACACAATGCAGGGGCCTGGGAACCACATACACTAACAAAATACAACAGAGCCTCGCAAGTAACAGGCAGGTTGTGGTGTTAAGACACTTGTAGATCTGGATCCTGAACCCACTAGTGACTTTTAGCAAGTTATTTAACCTGTCTGTGCCTCACTTTCCAAATGGGAATAATAACAGTACCTATCTCACGGGATTGTCAAGAGACTCGGTGAGCTGGTGCTCAGCTCGGTGCTGGCACACAGTGCTTTCATTATTAATGAAAGGCAGGGCATATAAGATGCTGGGAGAGAGGTGCCTTGTTTTAGTAAACAAGGGAAGAAGAGGAAATTAAGGAACATTACAGTGACACTATAGCCTTCATAATTGTCATAAGTTATTGTTTTCTTACTGTGCAATTCTATCCTGGATGGTACTCATCACCAAATAATACTGCTAAATTAAATGATTGTTGAATAATATTCTGCTTAACACAATGGAATTAATCAGTTTCACCACTTTGGAAAAAATTCTATAGACACCAATTTTCTGCCGTTACAACTTCTTTTCATCGTTAATAAGCCTCATTGCTATACTACCCTCTGGTGCTCTCTTAAGAAATGTTTTATTCAAAAGAAAGGGATTTAGTGATGACATTTTAAGTTGTATGCCATGGCTTGATAACCATTTGTCTCCCTCCCCCAAAAGAAACTCCTTTCTGAAAATATTGCAGTACTTTTGATTTGTGCAAACATTGACCTGGATTTTAAAACCTTCTGCAATCGCATTGAGGTTTTGACTTTCTCAGAGGTAGATATTCGTATAATCCTATCTTGGCTGCCTTGAACAGAGGCAGCTCTCCTTTGCAACATAATCAACAGGCCACATTTTAAGTTTTCTAGGTGTTGGTCACTTTTTGCATTTTCATTCTCAGGTCTGCAGAGCTGAAGGGCTTCCCCCTTTCCACTCCAGCTGCTCCCTCCCCACCCAGTCTTTCCTCCTCTGCTCCTCCGCCATCCTGATCATGCTGTGTGTACACTACGTGGCTGGGTAAAACATTTCTGGCTTTCCTCAAATCTCCCTCAGATAACAGATCAGCCTCCTCACTCCGGGGCCCCTTCAGATTCCATTCATAAACCTGCTCTTTAGGCAACTTCACACCCTTCACCATTCCTTCCACTGGGGAGAGTGTGGGTAGAGGGAGTGAGGAGCACAGGGAGGGAGAAAGGAACAGAGGGAGGAATGGAGCAGGAGGAGAGAGGGAGGGAGGGCGCACAGCTTATAAAGAAAAAGGCAATCACCAGGCAAATAGATGGGCCAAAAAAGAGCAAGAGACGCGGAATTCCAATGGCTTCCACATAAGCCTGCGGAACCAATCAAGCACCACAGCGCTTCAAGGCGTTGTGTTTTTCCTCTCTGAGCTTCCCAGCAAACCGAAGTGAGAAGTGGAGATACAGTGTCCTCCTCACCCTCCCTGGTAAGGAAATTTGGACGCAAAGAGGTTATAACTTACCCCAGATGCCCCTCTCAAAGTGGCCGAAGAATAAAAGAAGGAAAGGAGAGAAATGGATCCCAGGCTTGCCCAACTTAAGCCTCTTATATCAGAGGTTTTACAGGAAAAGCTGAGAGAAACAAAATCATCAGAGAGCCATGAGAAGCCAGAGAAAGAAAGAGAAGGAAAGTGAGCAAGGACGCTGATTTGAGTGGAAAAGCAAGATAAAAATGCGGAAAAGGGAGCAGAAAAGCTTAAGAGGAAGAGTGACAGAGAAGAGACTCGCCCTCAAGGACCAGCACAAGGGAGGTTAGCGGAGGACCACGGGCCTCCTGTCCTTAGTAACTCTAAGGAGATAAAGAGACCACACGGGAAGCCATCCCAAACCCATAACTGTAAACCTCCGCTCTGATCTCTTCACTGTAGGCTTTAATTCATGCTGCACTCAGGAGAGGGAGGGAGAGGACCAGGGCACTGCTTGGAAGGGGCAACTACACTAACATACCTGACCTTTTGCTGGAAAGCTGGAGAGGAGACAGGTGGCTACGGAAGCCACCTCTTGCCCCTTCTGCCATCCCCACCCCATTACCCAAACCCTGTCTTGGTGTCTTGGCTCATCTGTCCCAATTAGAACCTGCCAACGGCTTTTTTCCCCTCTTTTTTTTAACACTTGAGATTGTGATTAAAACAATGCCCAACTCCTCTTCATCTGTTTTTTCGTGTTTCTTTTATTAATTGAAACTTTTAATCCCCTTTCATCTCCGCGTGCATTTTCCCATCCTCCTTTCGTCTTGGGAGAGACCTGGAGTGTCCACAGCAGTCTCTCACGGGAGGGAGGGTACCTCGAGTCAGTCCCGGGGCACTCCCTCCTCCCCGGGGTCCCCTTCCCAAACCCCGTCGGGTCTCCAGAGGCTGGAGTAAGCGGTGCGCCCGTAGCCCGCGCACAGATCGTAGGACACCTGGCGGGGCGGCGGCAGTGGGGGCAGGACGCAGTCTGAGAAGAAGGGGCCGAAAGAGGCCAGGGGGCCCGGCCCGTCCTCCCCGCCCGGGGAGTTCACCGCAGCGGGGTACAGGAGGCGCAAGGGCTCGGTCAAGGTTGAGCCGCTGCGGGGGGCCGCCAGAGATGGCTTCTTGGTCCCGGGGCAGCCCGGGGCGCTCCAGGGCTCGGGGTACGGTAGGCTTCCCCCCATCGCGGCGGGCGGCTCAAAGAGCCCGGGCTCCAGCTCCGGGGGCCCCCTCAGGGCTGTGGCGCCGGTGGGGAACCCATCCAGAGGCTCCGCTGGGAGCAAGACGCCTGCCTCGGAGCCGGCCCCATAGTCGGGCCCCAGCAGCTCCAAGAACTCCAGGGTCTCGGGGCCCTTGTCCAGGTCGCAGAGGTTCACGCTGCACCCCAACGGGCCGCACCCGCCGCCGCTGGCCCTGGACGGCTCAGTGAAGAAGGACGGGGGCAGGTTGCGGGCACGCAGGGGGACCTTCCGGGCACCGGGGACTGCCATGCCCCCCGCAGGGCCGGGTGCATCCCCTCCCGCACCCCCAGAGTCCGCTCCACCGAGCCCCACGGGGGGCGCCGCCCCAGAGCCCCCCACGGAGTGGCGCAGCGAGTCGAAGAGCGCGGCCAGGCTCTGGCTCTGCAGGCTGGCGGCGGCGGCCTGCGAGGCGTCCCGCCGGGGGGCGGCCTTGCCGTGGGCGGGGAGGGCGGCCGTCTGGGCGCCCGGGGTGCCCAGCGCCCGCTTGGCGGGAGCGTCCGCAGCGCCCGGGGAGGGCGGGCCGGGGGGCGCGGCGCCCATCAGGCCGCTGCAGCGCTTGATCTGCTTCTGCAGGTACTTGCGGTGGTTCACCTTCCGCTTGGACTTGCCCGGCTTGTCCAGGGCGAGCTTGATGTTGCTGGACGCCGAGTTGATGAAGCTGAGCAGGTCGCGGGTGGCCTCGCGCACGTCCCCGCCCTCGGTGCCCGCCAGCAGCGCGCCCGCCGGCATCCCGGGCTCGTCGTCCTCGAAGCAGCAGCCCTTGTCCAGGGCTCCGAAGGCGCCCCCCAGCCCATCCGGGGAGCCCCCGAAGCCGAAGGGGACGAAGGGGTGCGTGCCGAGGAGCGCCGCTTGCACCGCCATCGCCTCGTCTCCGCGGCGGCCCGCAGCGCGGCCGGTGCGCCCCCGCCCGGCTCCCGCCGGCTGCCCAGGCCCGGATCCGGATCCCGGATCCCGGATCCCGTCCCGGCGCGGCCTCCTAGCTCCGGGCCGGCTCGCTGCTCGGCCTCCCGGGGGAGCTCATTAGATCTTGTAAGGGAGGGACGCGGGGAGGGAGCGCGGGGCGACCGCCCCAGTGGCGCAGGGGAGGGGCTTGCTGAGCGGGCTGGAGTGGGGGGGGGGGTCTGCTTTTCTAATTTTCTGGCCTTTCTCAAGCTCATCGCCTTAACCCCTTCGTTTCCCTTCGCCCGCGGGTTTCCCTTGGCTAGTTCCCACCGCCGGAGATGAGGATGGCACCGCCCCTCTGAAGACCTGGGTTTCACTCCCAGCCCTGGCCACAACAGTTCCAGCTACTGGGCACTTGCTAATGCCCTGTGATGTCCACTCTTTGCCTCCTTTCATCTTTGAGCAACAGCCCCGTGGGGTACATGTTATTATCACCATCTAACAAATGAAGAAACTGAGCCTTGGAGAGTTTCCGTGAGCCGGTCAAAGCCATATCCAGTGCAATCTGACTCCAGAGCCATTCTAAGCCCCAGACAAAACTTGTGGTCTCTGTTGGCCTTGTTTTATTCATCTGTACGTTGGGGGAAGAACACTTGTGTCTCTTCAAGCTCTAGCCTTGGTGCTAAAATTCTAACGGGTGTTTCCACAGGACTCTCAACTTTGGTGCTCTTTCTTCTACTCATTGATGGTCAGAAGTAACGATTAGTGTACAGTAAATTGAGGCCAGGCTTGGCGCGTTTTTTATTAGTGGTAGGTAGCAGGAGGCAAGGGAGAAAAAAGTTGCTTCCACTAAGCCAGCTGGTGCTTGAGAAAGAGCTCTGTGTCTGTAAAACTCTCAGCATCTTGGAACAAAACATGAGTTGGAATCTATAAGTCATACCATGTAGGTTGTCCTTCTGGAACTTCTGTTGCATTTCAAGAATCACCTTGAAGTTCACTTAGACCCAGTTTCACCTGGGCAACCCTCTTGGGATGGAGAAAATGAACAATATAGTAAAACGTAGAAGATGATTCAGAAAAGACTTGGGTTCTGGTCTATACCCACCACTCAGTAGCTCTTGACTTGGGCTGAAATCCTTGCTCTGATGAGGATGGATTTGTGCAAACCAGTTGACTTCCTTCTGACTTAGCTTATTTAGCTAAAATGCAGGTGAGGTTGCCCACCTCACAGGGCACTTGTGATATTTAAAAGAAACATCCTGTGAAAAATTCTCATCTGTTGACTGTTCCAGAGCCTGTGATGAGTATTTGCCTTTATTTCTCTAAAACACAACAAAATTTACTTTCTTCCCTTACGTATCTTCTCTATCACATTGTGTTCATGAGGATTAAATGAGATAATATATATGAAAACACTTTGTGTTCTCTAGATAAGCTTTTGTAGGTTAGGTACAGAGTCTGCATGGGGGAGATATAAACCATTTCTTTCAAAGCTTTTTTCTTTAAGCCCCATTTTCCAGGATCTGGTTAAAACCATTGGTGAGCACCCTGAAGGCACAACTTTACCCAAGAAGAAAGACTAGATGGACACTCTTCATTTAGGAGATGAAGTAGACACTTCCCAAGCCATCATAGCTTCAACAAACTACTTTTTAAATTCAAGTTGGCTCAATTACAATGTAGCTATCATTTGGATTTATACACACAGGATTTCGTCCTCTGTGTCTGGACTATCTATTTCGTTCTTGGTGATATTTGCACTCAGAAAAAGTGTGTAGGCCTGTCCTTGAATTGTACTTCTCACCCCTCAGATGTGGATGTCAGCTCTTCCATTCTCCTTCCAGACAGGACCATTCCAGAGGGTCTGGCAACCAAGAACACTAACTTTTCTTTTCTTTTCTTTTTTCTTTTTCACCTTCTTTTAACTGATCAGCTCTTGAATACTCCGACATAGATTTCATGGGAAAATACATTTAATATACATATTTAGTCTGAAATATCTCTCTTAATACCCAAAGAGTTAGTTAAGCCTTAATATAAACATATTCAAAATCAATGGAATATAGAGAGATTCACATGTAAAAGTCTCTAAATTTTCAGATCATGTGTGTTCTAAGCATCAAAGTGGATTTGGAATTAGATGAAGCGAGGCTCAAACTCTGGCCTGCCATTTGCTAGAGGAGTACCCTTGTTTAAGTCAGTTCATCCTCCTAAGACTCAGTTTCCTCATCTGAAAAATGGGAATAGTCATAACTATTCTCAGAGTCTTTGTAGGAATTACATGACACAACAAGGGAGAAATAATACCTCTCAATTTTACTTTTTTTCTATCGGTACAATGGAGATCATCCCAACACCTCAAAATTGTTTTGAAATGGTATATATGAAAGCTCCTGGCACAAAATACATTCTCCACCAATGTCCTGGCTTTTGAATCTTTTGACACCACCCATTCCTTACCAACATCCCCCAATAAAATCAACATCGATTGTTCTTTCCCCCAACAAAGTGAGTGACTATTTTCAGATGCTAGAGAGCAGCAATACTTGCCAGTTATAGACACTTAGAAAAAGTGTAATATAGTAGAGAGGGTGATGAAATTAGAGCCAGAGATTGAGACTGAAGAGCAGTCTAACCCTTTATTATCCAACTGACTATAGAAAAGTCACTTAATCCTCTAGACCTCAATGTTCCCATCTAGAAAATGGGGATAATAGTGAGTGTGATGTAGTTGACCAGACTATTGTGAAAATCAATGAGATAATGGAGTGGAAGTTCTTTGCCAACCATAAAGATCCATATAGACATATCAGTTTTTCATGGCATGTAAGCTCTGTAGCCTGATTCACAAAATTGATTTTTACACATAAAATATGCATCCAGTCACTCATTCATTGAACTGAAAGATAGTGTTACCAACAATGTGCTCAGCACTATGCTCCTATGATGATTTCAGAGATCAGAAGCCATGATTTCTACCCTTTCTGGTGGAAAGACAGACCTGCAAACAAGTCACTGTCATGTAATATGATACTTCTCAATGGACATAAATTAAAGGTACAATCGTTGATGGAATAAAAGGACCTTTAATTCAGCCCAGAAAACTTGGGGAAGGCTGCGTAGACAGGTAGTAATTGAGCTAAGACTTTGTGCCAAGCAAAGAAGCAATATCTCTGGGAACAGTCTGGGCAGAGGCGTGGTCATATCAAAGCAATGGTGTTTATGGACACTACAGATAATAGGGCAACAAAGAAAATGGCTTGAAATAGCTCTATACCTACAACCAAAATGAGTCCTTGAAGTTTCCAATCTAACTAAATTGTACATGGAGACCCCAGCTCATGGTCTCAATTGCTTTCTTCCTGGATCTTTCCTTTAGGGAAGAACTCTGGGATAAAATTTGTTTCAACAAAGTCAGTGGCCAGCTCCTGTCAGGCCCGTCAGCCCCTCCTCCTACACCCAGAGTGAGCACACTCTCTTGAGTGGCTTTGACATCAATACATTACACTTCCTCTGAGGCAGAAGGAGCCGCTTCAGGCTGCACTAAGGGCCTCTCTGCAGAGCTCCAAACTAGAGCTCTTTTGCTCCAGTGATACCTAATGCTGAGCAAGTAGGATTAGTCTCCTTGGGAACCGAGCCCCCAGGGGCTCAAGAGTTGAACTCACCCCAAACTGTTTGGGAGAATTGAGATTTCACATTGTTCTTTTACACTTGGATTTCAGGACATTACCTAGACAAAAGCCCACCTGAGAGCTGCCTCCTTTCTTGTGGGTAAATATAGCAGCGGGATCAAAAGCTGATTTACTTATTTTGTTTTCCTCTTTGTAACTTTAATCATATTCCCTGCAGGACAAGCTCAGTCCTCAGAGATGTCAGGAATGCACATGCTTAAAGGGAGAAATAATTAGGCATCTTTTTTTTTTCTCACTCTCTCTCCCCATACCAATTTCCTGTCACTCACTGGTTTGAAGCCTCAAATAAAACAAATCAATTCCTCAGATTCACCACACAATGTATAAAGTATCAATTTCATCAAAATGTTCCCTTACAAATTGTACACCCCCCAAAAATGTATCTCTTGGTTGTTGTGTGGTGTGTGTGTGTTTTTTTTTTTCTCATACTTTCCTTCTGCAAACCACATTCTACTAACACTAGATCTTATTTTCCATATTAAAATATTAGATGTTATTCTGGTCACCTACAGGTGCATAACAAACTACTCCCAAATACAGTGGCTTAAACCAATAACTTTTATTATAACTCACAATGTTATGGGTCAGTTATTGGAGCAACCCCTGGCTGTGTGGAGAAATTATTAGCAAAGAAATAAAAATTTTTACAGTGTAGAACTGAAGGATTCTACAAACTGAAGAATTTATGGTCAAATACATAAGGAAATCTATTACTTTCACTTATGTTTCTTGGGGATAGCACCTCCTTCTCTAAGGATTCTCCATTCTCCTGTTCAGTAACTGTGGATTTGTTACTAGGCCTGCTATATACTATTGTTGTGATACCTCTCTTGGTCATTACCCAGGGAATTCTCTTTACTTCTCTTCCATGATGCATCCCCTCTTTTTTTGGGTACCCCTTTTTTTACATTTTCTTCATTATTCAGTGAGTCTGGAAGATTTCCAGATCGAAAGAATGCATAAATATCTAGCAAACTTAATCTTTAAAAAATATCCACAACACAGCACATCATTATGAATTTATAAAATATTAAAGAATAAATAAAAGATTCCAGGGAGGAAAAAAAACCCTACATGAATCAGAATAGCATCAGACCTTTTATTAACAACATTGGAACTTTGAAAACAATGAGAAAATGTCCTTGAAAATCTGAAAGAAAATTTTTTTACTTAGAATTCTATACCGAACCCAGTGATCAGTCAAATTTGACGATAGACTATCAATATTTTAAGACATATGATGTCTTGTAAAATTGCCTGTCAAGAAACTTTGCTCAGAGAACCACTGAACAACGTGCTCCACAACTATACTGGGAGGACTGGGAAAGGGAAAAGAGGAGCACCCACAGGCAGAAAAGGTGTAAGTGCTCTATAAGTAATAGAGTGTTCGGGACAAGTAGTTTTTTAGGCGTGGCACTTATGAAAGATAAAAGGGAGAGAAAGCAGAATTGTACAAGGAATGCTTCAGAGTATTGAGTGCAAATCTAAGACCTGTGAAAGGGAAGAGGAAGCCAAATCCGGTGGGGAAGGCCTCCGTTTTGTAGATCTGACAAAAGTCTCTACGAGACTACAGTGGTCATCTAGAGCAAAGATTACTTGCTCCAGGGATACTGCACTAGGCGGAAATGTGTCACTACTTTGCCCAACCACAGGTGGCAGCACCTCAAGAAGAGTGTGTCCTCAACTTAGAGAAGGTAGAAGAGAACCTGAAGGCTGCCAGCCATACTCAGAGCATCTGGGTGAAGAGTTCTTTCCTGAAGAGGAATCAGAGCAGTGCATCTCCATGTCTGCCACATAAGATTATTTTCAAACATGTAGGTAAAACTAGAAAGAAGAAGTTGCTTATAAATGTTCAAAGTGAGAGCAGAGATAATGTGGAAGGAAATTATAATACATTGCTATTTTCCTTTCTAAACTGTGCACATATTTATTTTAATAACAAATTTAAATTTAAAAAATCATTCTATTGTAGCTTTTTCACCTACTTCACAATCACTCTATTCTTCATAGACATAATGACACCATAATGCTGATAAGGATTCTGTAACAATGTCAAGGGTATTTCTCAAGTGCCTTATCTTAGCAACATATTCAGAATCCTGAGTAGCCAGGACTAGTCACTTTAGAGATGAAATATCAAGACCGTTTCATGTTGAGAATAAGATAACAGGATTTTTAGGAATAGAGCTGTGGTGAAAGCAACTTGCTTACCTAAAGTTTTGATTTTTCCTTTTAGGTGATGATTCACCTTATCCAAGAAAGAAATTAAAGGCATATTACTAAAAAATATTTCAAAACCATATCAACATGCTTCAATGGAGCATTGAAAAGGATTCCTAGCACCAAATGTAGCCAAAAGTGGAATTGGAAGTCCCTTCTACCAAATTAAAATAGTCGAGCGTGTTATGCTTGTAATATCTAATGAGATATGAGTTAGAAAGCTTTATAATTGGGTTATTAGTCATAGAAAACCAGATAGATAGATAGATAATAGATGATAGATAGATAGATAAATAGATAGATAGATAGATAGATAGATAGATAGATAGATAGATAGATCCTAATGTGAGCAATTTCTGGCATTGATTCAGCTGTTTTTTGTTACCACAATGAGTCCAGACTCTATTTTATGCTCCATCTTTCTTGATGTGTTAGTTATCCTTCTCTGAGTGCCTCGTGGTTGCAAGATGGCTGATTCACTTCCAGACATCACACTCCTATTCTGAAAGGGAAAAGGGCCTTTTCCTGGAGATGCTTTGATTTTATGCAGAAAGAGAGGCCCTCCCCAGAGAAAAACATCTCCTAGCCAAAACTAGATTATATGCTTACCCTTGCACCACTCTATTACCATAGGAAAGGATATTACCATGACTTGTTTAGACCAATCATAATTTAACCCCTGGAGCTGGGTAGGTATCTACACTTACTGAGATGAAGCGAATCTCTGCTCCAAACCTAGACTGATCAGTATTCAATTTACAGGAAGAAGGGGAAAGGACAGCTGTTAGGCATACAAAGGACAAGATATCTTGTTTGATTCAAAGATCCAGAACTATCTAACAGAACCACCAAATATCTGCTATCATTCCCAACAACTTATAATTGTGAGTTAGTTAGACCTTCTAATGTAGTATGAACAGACAGTAAGAAAAATGGCTTAGTTACAGAACCTGACCTACAGTTAAAGCAATCAGATACTGATCTGGATTTCTGCAAATAACCTGACACACTGATATGAAATCAGTCTGACTGATATGAAATATTTTCATTACTATTGAAAGCTGTGTTCTCTTGCTGTAAGCCATGGTTAATTTTTTTAAGAATTTATTTCAGTTGCCTAAAAATGGTGATCTGTATTAATGGGTGTGGTATTTTTTGAGGTGATAAAAATGTTCTGGAATTAGATAGTGATGATCTGTATTAAAGGGTGTGGTGTTCCTTTTTGAAGTGATAAAAATGTTCTGGGATTAGATATGATGATGGCCATACAATGTTGTGAATATACTAGAAACCACTGAATCACACACGTTAAACAGTCAATTCTTATGGCATATGAATTATATCTCAAAAAAAAAATGGTGGCATGCACGTGTGCTGTTATGAGGTTCCCGGATATGTAAAGTGTGAGAAAGAGCCCCCTAGGCGATCTACAGATGAGCACTAGTTCTCTGAGGAGATGGAGTCACAGTGAGGTAATGCGTCTCCACCACCTGCTTCCTTCCAGGCAATTTTCGGACAGTGAAGAGACAGACCCTGATCCATGTGGGCTGTAAAAGCTCTTCTGCCTCATTCTGGACATCCACATTCACTAATCCAACCAATGACCAATTGCTGTCTATAAATCCTCTCCTCTTCACAAAGCACAACACTGTCCGGATCCTAGAACTTCCTACAGAAACTGTGCCTTATCCCATATGCAAGACCTCAACATCCAATCTATAACTGAGGGAAGAATCGGGCTTGTGGCAATACAGGGGACAGAGGAATAACTGGTGAGGCGGTCAGGGAAGGCTTCACACTGGCCTGAAGGCTGGGGAGGAACCTGGCACAGAAAAAAGGAGTGGGCGGGGCAGGGGTGTGTGGAAAGGACATTTCAGGTGAGGACATAGCCAGGTCAGAAAGCACAGAAGTAGGAGACAGAATGGTTTGCATGGATGGGAGTAGCTGGAGATGAGGCCATAGCCAGAGGAGAAGGTACTTGAATGCAATATCAAAATTTGGGGCATTGTTATGTAAGCAATGGGGTACTATAAAGACTTTTAAGCACAGAGAATGGTCAGTTCTTTATTTTAGAAATACTTTTCTGTGATATTATGCAATGGAATATACTTGGTAATTAAAAAAGTACAAACTACCCTGCAACTATAGAGATGAATCTCATAAGCATTATGCTGGGCCAAATACGCCAGAGGTAAAGGAGTGCATACTGTATTGTAGATTCCATTTATATGAAATCCTAGCACAGGAAAACCAGTTTATGATGCTGGAAATCCGAATAGCAGTTACCTATGGGGCGGAGGGGGGGGGGGCGAGTGGTTGACTGAAAGAGGGCACATGTTGGCTACAGGGGTACATGCATTTGTCAAAACTCAAGAAACTGTACACTTAAGCTCTGTCATGTCCATATTTGTACATTATGCATAAAACACAAAAGGAAAGAAAACTCACTCTGGCGTTAGTATGCACGATGGATTGGCAGAGAGCAAGGTTGAAGAAGATTAACCCGCCTTTCAATTCTTTTCTGTTATATTTCACTCAGGCCCTGCTCAGTCATGTGGTCAGTCCCCTGCAGGCCTAAGCAGATGAGTCCAGGAGGGAGCTGAAAATACCTGATTTTCAAATAGGTATTTGAAAATACTCCTTCCTTCTCCTAGAAATGGGAAAAATTACACAAGACCCTGTGTGTGGAATATTTTTTTGTTCAGACATCATTCAAATACCTGGTATCTTACTCCTCTTAGAAGCACTAGACTTCAGTTGAATCAACGTGGAATGACTTTATCTGAACGCAGTTTTTAAGGCTGCTTTAAGCCTACAGAGGTTTACACCAAAATGGGATAAGAGCAGACACCCGAGACCCAGGGCCTCAGCAAGGCAAGGCAACTTGAGCAGCCCTCAGCCCAATATCCGGTGTGGCAGACAGAAATGCTTAAAGACCTAGATCCTATTATATGAGGTTGAATTCATTCAATTAAACAGCTAAGTAGCTCGCTCAGCCCAGCCCAGCCGCTGGAACACTTCTCTGTGGAGTGCTGAAACAGGGGCCTGAGGGGCAGCTGAAGTTTGCTTTCTCTTGTGTGAGGCCAGCTGGGGTTGCCTAGCACAGGGCCAAGCTGAGGAGGGCCAACATCGCATAATTGCATTAAACCTGCCTGTTCTTTCAGGAAAGCACTTCCTGACCGTATCCAGGAGGAAATGAGTTAAGGGGAAGCTTTTCAAATCTTAGGATACCACACCTATCTCTCAATCCCCCTGCCTCAACCCCTCAAAAACACTTTAATGGAAAGAAAATCTGAATTTAGATGGCCCTGGGTATGTTAGTTTTGCTATATTATACTTGGTCTTTCCTCATTATTATTAAGTGACTTTTGTTGGGCATAACATTTGGGGCAGCAGGAAATAGATTATATTTCTGTAAAATAGAACCAGGCTATCATGAATTCCATTGTACTTTCTGAGTATTCTAATCTGCTTTCAAAATCCACATTACATAGCAATGTCTCTCAAAAAGCCCTCCTGATTCTTCATTACCTGCAATGCAGGCTGTCATATCTCCCTCCTTCATGCTTCCCCAATACTTTATCATTTTTATGGCACTTCTTCATCTGTCCATTCCCCCAACAAGCATTTATTGAGTTCCTTCCTAATATTTAAAGCAGAATTGGGCACTTTCACATATTATTCATGTAATCCTCACAATAATGCTTTTGGGTAGTTAATGTCACCCCCATTTTACTGAAGACACCTAAACTCACAGAGCTGAGGAGCTGGATGAAGGTCAAACAGCTGGTACTACAGTACTTAGCTTTAAATCTAAATCTGATGCCCAGTCTTCCTTCAATCAACTGGTACTTGTCTATTGTCACCACTCAGTAAATATCTATTGAGACCTAGTATGCGTGAGGCTCCATCTTAAGCACCAAGGATGCACATATCAAATCTTTGTCATAAGAAGAGAGACGTATTCCTTACGATTTATTTGAGTCCAACAGTCATGCCATTTATTTATTCATTCAGCAGACATTTGCTGAGCACCTGCTCTATCTACGTACAGCATGCTCTAGGCATAGAGAAGTGGCATAGACATGCTTCCTGTCCTCAGGGCAGTGTTTGAATAGAGGCACAAGCAGACTGTCACTGGAGCACCCAGGGGAGAGTCAATCATTGTGTATGGGAAGATTGGAGAAGGCTTATAAAGAAGATGCCATTGAGTTGGGGCGTAAAGGATAAGGAGAGTTTTTGATAGGGATAGGTTAAAAAAAGAAAAGACAGGAATGGGGGTGGGACTCTCTAGAGAGAGTCTTTATGGGCCAGAACATGGAGGTATAAAGCTGCAGGGTAGTGTCAGGGTAAATTCAATGGTTCTCTGTGGTGGAATGTAGAGTGAGAGGCAGGGAGTAGGAGAAGATAAGATTGGAAAGTGTGCCTCAAATACTGTGCAAAGGAGCATGGACTTGTTCTTATGGAAATGGAGAGATTTCTGAGCAGAGGAACTTATCTTTTCCTTGTGTTCCCTGGCGTGTGGCACACTGCCTTATTCTTGGTAGCAGTTTTTAGCATTTGTCACTTTCCTGGCACCAGACAAGACTCTGGCCCCCAACCCGATGCCATGCTCTGTTTACACAAGCCAGACCAATGCCCATGTGCTTGCATATAGCAATTTTCTCGCCAGCCCCTCTGCCAAGGCATCCCAGATCTCAGAGCAAACTTTCCCTTTTATCCAAGGCCAAATGGCTGCCTCCATGTTATTGTCACTGCTGCAAACTGCTAATTTCTCCTTGGAGATCAGAAGTTGATTCAGTGGAAGATACACTAGACTGGGAGGTTTAAGGAACCAGGGTCCTGATCCTGTTCTACAAGAAATGTAACCTTGGCTTGTCTCTCCTCTATAAAATGGATAGATGACCTCTAAATTCCATTTCAAACTTAAGAGTGTCTGAGTTTAATTTCAGGGTCAACGTGCTTTCAGTTAGGCCAGTATCTATATCTGCAAAGTTCTGCTTTAACATGTGGCAAAATCATTTCTTATGGTTGTAATCTGTTTTATTCTCCCTGGACTTTGCTTCACAGCTCCACAATCTACTTCCTTCTCGCCCATTCTAGGAAGGTTGCCTGGGATGTTTGCATATATGCCTCAGGAGAGTTTTGTGTTGCTAAGCTAGGAACAGAACTTGCTAAAGGAACCCCTGTCTGCCAAAGAGCATCTTCTTTGAAATCTTAAGTGCAGTGAGGATGCAGGGCCGCTTGTCCCAAATAGGGTCCAGAGAGATGGGAACACTTTTCAGAAGAGAAGCAGGAATAGCCACATTGAATAGAACTTCTTTCTTAGGATGATCATAAAATTGATCTTTTGTGGGAGGAAATTTTGTAGATAAAAGGTGACATTAGTTATTAATAATTAGCCTGGAAGCACAGGAGTAAGCAGGTAGTCACCCCACACCACCATAAAATCCAAGAAGAAAGGCACAGTCCTACAGAAATCACTAATCATTAATCAATCCCATACTCTTACTATCCAGCCCAGATGAGTCACATATCCCACCACTTAGAACAGTACCTGCCCTCAGGAAGGATTTAATAAAAATGAGTGACTAACTGTTTGCCTGGGGCTGAGCAGTATTTTCTGGTAAGTGGAACTTTTTTGAAGCAAAGCGGGTCTGACCTTTGTATCCCTGCATCACCCAGCCAGTCATTGGTCTCCAGTGGATTTGATAGAGGATATGACCTTGGGCAAGACAATTTCCTTAAGCTGTAGGCAATGCTTGGTTGAAGGGTCAAGCTGTCAGCCATCAGCAGACAGTAGATTCAACTGCTGAGGGATGTGTTCAAGACCTCCCAGAGGGAATCTGGGCATAGTACCACAGTACCCACTAGGCTTTATTTTCATTACAAGGTTAACTGTAGTAAAAAGATTTCAACTCAAGGGCCCACACGGATGGATTAGTAGTGTCAGGAACACTAGTTGGGGTGATCACTTCGTAAGTTATATAAATGTATAATCACTATGTTATATACCTAAAACAAATATAATATATTATGTCAACTGTTACTGAAAAAAAATTTACAAAGATTTAAACCCCAAGGTTAACTTTTTAATTTGTATCCTAATTGAATGGGTCAATTAGCATATTTTCTTGTTCCCACATTTAATTGATCTTAATATAAAAGCTGCCCTGGAAAATATATGTTCCTTCAATACTCGCAATAAAAAAAAATGCAAGTCTTCTCTTTCTCTGGTCTCTAATGGAAAAAAACAAGGTAGTTATATGTTTCCACAGCAATAAAGAGGAACAAACATTTTTAGGGAGACAAGAGATCTGGGCTTTGGTTCTGGCTTTGCCAATAACTCACTATGATGTATGCAAATCATTTACTTTCTCTGGGTAGGTCCAAATTTACTTGTCTAAAAATATAGGACTTATTAGAAAAATTATCCAAAACTTGGAAATAAAGCAAAAAGGTGTGTCTCACATTCTTTCAATGTTATTCAGAACAAAGACCATAGATTGTCCATAAATAATTAATATATTTAATTGCTCTCACCATTGCTATTGATTGAAGGTGCCAGATATATATATATATTTGGCTTCTTAAATGTTCTTTGAACCAATCATCCTCTTAGTGATTCCATTGCTAATTTATGAGTTGAATAGACTCTCTTATGTGTGGTTCATTTTATATTTGTCTGAGAGTTGTTTTATCTTTTTTAAAAAATTATACGTTATCAGGCTTGATGTGCTCCATGATAATGATACTGGAAGACAACCCATCTGCACACCCATCTTGAGAACTCAGGGATCTTATGGTTTTAATAGAACACAAAGGCATCATTCTGTAGCAATCTTCTGGACCATGTTAACCTCCGGGGAGTAGTCAGCAATGCCAGACTTACCAGATCCACCATCCTGATCACTGTGGCTGGGGTGGAGGCTGGGAAAAGAGCAGCACAGCAAGGCTTAGTGAGAGGGCCTTCTTTCCCAAGGTCTGCAAGGTTCAAAAGTTACATATTACTAGAAGCCCAGTGCACAAAATTCGTGCACTCAGGAAGGGGGGGGGTCCCTCAACCCGGACTGCACCCTCTTGCAGTCCAGGAGCCCTCAGAAGATGTTGAACTGACAGCAGGGAGTGGGCCTAAGCCATCAGTTGGACATCCTTAGCACTTCTATGGAGGTGGGAGAGGCTCCTGCCACTGCCACTGGGCTTGCCAGCTGTGAGTCCAGCTCAGGGCTTCTGGCTGAGCAGTGCTCCCCATGTAGGAGCGCACTGACTACCAGGGGGCAGTTCCTGCATTGAGTGTCTGCCTCCTGGTGGTCAGTGTGCATCATAGCAACCAGTTGTTTTGCCGTTTGGTCCATTTGCATATTCGCCTTTTATTATATAGGATGAGATCTGGGAGTCACAACAGGCTTGTCTTACATTAAAGGCAGGCCCATAGCTACACTCCTCACATATCCATGCCATGTCTCATCTGTCTGTATCCCCAATGTACAGCACATCTACATAGTACATAGTAGGCACTCAGTATATAATCCATGGAATTAAGAATTTTCAAGTATTTTTAGAGATGTTTCCAAAGGAGCAAATCTATCAATTAGCCTCACTTCAGAGCATGAGAAAAGACAGCCACCAGGAGACAGACAGACCTATGTCCCATCCCATCATTGCCATTTTGTGGCCAATAGAGCAGTGTAACCTCAAACCAAAAATGAAATGCTGTGAGTCTCAGTTTCCATCCTGTCACACAGGATTAATCCTCACACGGTTGATTATTCATCCTTGTTCTGAGGATTGAAGTAGGAAAAGGAATGAAGAGCACTTAGCCAACACCTACCCCAAAGGTGCCTCCACCAGAATGGCCTTTTGGTCTTTCCCTCCCTCTCCAGACCCTGGAAGGCTCTAAGGCTTGGCTGTGTTGCTGCTTCTACCAGCCCCCTCCCCAGCCACACGGTGATCAAGGGATGGGAAAATCGTTCTGTTCAAACAGGTGTCACTGTTCTAAACCTACAGTCTCATTTCCTGATCGTGTCTTAATCTGCTCATCAGTGGTGAAAGTTGATTTCTTGCACATTCTTATATCAGTGGGAATTTCTGCCCTTGGCTGACAGGCATTATGGGCTGGCTTTGACATACAGCCCTACAGGGCCTGAACAGCCCCTATTCTTTCCCAGTCCTGAAAGGGAGCTTTGTGCCAAGGATTCATTAAACTGCACTGCACAGCCCCTTCATAAATGGAGCTCAATAATGAACAGTCGATTTAACTGGAAAAGCTGCCGGAGCTGTTAAATTAAAGGGAAATAAAGTGCACTTTAGACTCAGTCTGCCAGAAGGAATGGTGACCTAAAAGGAAAATCTTTATTTTTATTGAATTGAAGTTTTTAAAAAAGTTTAATATGTCCAGGAAGCTTCCTCGTGACAGGCAATGAGATGGGAAGACTCAGAACACAGGCTTGAAATAGTGCGCGTTCTATCCACCACCATCATCCCCAAGGGAATCTCGGGGGCTCTTCGAGGCTGCAAAGGAATGGTCTAACTTTGAGAAATAGATATCAGGGGGTGCTGTAATATGTCACACAAAAAGTGGGTTTTTAAATTTTTTAAAAAGTGTTTTAAGAGCAGGCTTTCTCTTTCACTCTGAATATTTGAAGGACCAAGAGCCATTCATCACTGGTTTTCTGCTCTCTGCTCTCTGTCAGGGAGGAGACCCATTGTTTCTCATACTCCAGCTCAGTTATATTTGATTTGAGTAGCGTGCTCTGACGTCTGACTCAGCAGCCTCTCCTTTAGGTTTGAGATTTTCAGAAGTATGTGTAAGTGCTCCAAAGAACTTTCTCTTCAACTTCATCTCCTGCGTTATAGAACTTCTTAGCATGGTAAGCAAGAACGTCTACTCCCCTATGCTGGAATGTATCATTTTTAATAACTCAACGCAGAGGAAGCCAACGCCACTGTGCTTTGCCAGGTAAAATGGTTGGCTTACCTTTCCTCTGCTAAGCTGCGGTGAGCTAGGAATTCTTAACGGGTCCCTCCATCCTCCTTGTTTTCAGATCTTTTATATAGAATCTGCTCCTCAGTGTGTTACAGGCATTACAGTCCTAGTCAAGGCTGTTTCTG